>PVJO010013201.1:0-52739 GCA_004026905.1 Hystrix cristata
AAAAAAAAAACAAAACAACCAGACATGAGGATCAATGGAACAAGTTAGAAGGTGCAGACACAACCTCAAACACCTCATCTTTGACAAATGAGCCGCACACCTCACTGGAAGAAAGATAGTCTCTTTAATAAACAGTCCTGGGAAAACTGGTTTTACACATGCTGAAGACTAAAATTAAAACCATGTCTCTTACTATGTACTAAAATAAAATTGAAATGGCTCAGAGAGCTAAACACTAAAACAGAAACACTAAATTTGCTGGAAGATAGAATAGGTAGAACTCTTGAAGACATAGGTGTAGGCAAAGACTTTAGAACAAAACCCAGATGACGTAGGAAGTACTACAAAGAAACAATGACTGGAATCACATCCTATTAAAAAGCTTTTGCATAGCAAAAGAAATCACCTACAGAATGAGAAGACAACCTACAGAGTGAGAAAAAAATTTTTGCCAGTTGTTCCTCAGACAAAGATCTAACATCTAGAATATATAAAGAACACAGAAAATCATTTGTCATTGGAGAGATGCAAATTAAAACAATGCTGAGCTTCCATCTCACCCCAGAAAGAACAACTATTATCAAGAAATCAACCAAACAAATGTTTTCAGGGCATTGGGAAAAATGAACCCTCAGTCCTTTAGATTTGGACTGAATTACACTTATGGGTTTCCTGGCTATCCGCTAAAAAGTAGTTGTGTTTCTTTGTAGAACATGACTAATACAACATTCTTGCCAACATCTTATTTTTTGCCTAATTGGATCCATTTTGGATTTCTGAGCTACAGAAATATAAGATGATTAATCTATATTGTTGTAAGTCCCCAAGTTTGTGGCAATTTGCTACAATGGTCACAGAAAAATAATATATTTGGGGCATCTTATTATTGATTTATCCTTTAATGCTCTTGTCAAGAATATACTACGCATAATTTCAATACTTTACAAAGTATTTGCACCTGCTTTTTTATGTGATTTATTTTGCTCAATGTACCATGTGCACATGGTTTATTTTGGTGAAAATTCTATGTGCACTTAAAAGAATGTATGTGCTGCATTTACAGAATGTTGTGTTCTATAAATGCCTTTTAGATCAAGACAAAAGACAGTGCTGCTTAGATCTTCTCTTCCTTCACTGATTTCTGACTAGTTGTTCTAACAATTGCTGAGAGAGGTGTTAAAATATCCTCTATATTTTAATTCTGTCCATTTTTGCTTCATATATTTTGATGCTAGGTTATTAGACACATACAAATTTACAATTATATGACTTCCTGATGAATGATATCATTTATCATTATGAAATATCTCTGGTAGTCTTAAAGTCTGTTTTAAAAGACTTATCTTTTTAGTCTTAAAGTCTGTTTTATCAGATAATAAAAATAGCTACTCCAGCTTCATTATGCTTACTGTGTGTGAGGCACACCTTTTCATTTACTTTAAATCTATCTGTTTAAAATGTGTCTCTTATAAGACCAATTTTAATAGGTTCTTACTTTTAATCCACTCTGTCAAACTCAATCTTTTAATAGGGATATACAGACCATGAACAGTCAATGTAATTACTGATATGGCTGGACTTAATTCTATCATTTTACTACTAATGTTCTTTTTTTTTGGTCTCTACTTTATGTTCCTCTGTTCTCCTTTTTCTATCTTCTTTTGGATAATTTTGATGCATTTTATTATCCCATTTAAATTTACTCACATTTAGTTTTTACTGCATCTCCTGTATTTTTCTCTTTCGGTGGTTACCATAGGGCTTATGCTTTACCTGTTCAATCTTTGACACCCTACTTAGAGTGAATGTAAACCACTTTTCATAAAATGAAAAACTTTGGAAGCATGTAGATCATTTTACCTCACCCACATCCAAGAGTTAAAAAAAAAAAACCGAGTTAGATTTAGACGATAATTTCTGCTTTACCTTTAATAACACCTGGTTCGAATTCCACGTCAATTCTCTTAGCATTTCTACCTCAATCTGGGTCCAACTCTGCAAGCACTACTCGGGGATCGATTTGAGGCTTCCATGGATGGCTCAGATCGCACTTCTGTTTAGCCGGTGTTTGCTGCATTGCTTTGGTTGAGCATCACTCAGGGTTTAGGATGCTATTTTCTGCTTTCATAAACAATTTGGGAAACTGTTTCTTCACCTTTCTTCTCTCCTATGTACTCTTCCATTCTCCTTGCTGTTCCTCTGACCAGAAGGCTGAGTTTACCCTGGACCTTTAGGAGCCCATGTTGTGTGAGACTAATCCAGATCCAGGGCCCGGCCTTGACACAGTGCTACCAAAGAAGAAATTTGCTCCTTTGCTGTTTGCTTCTATAAGTTTGATGCCCATCTCTTCCTGCTGTTGTTTACTTTTCAGACTCTGAAAGTTGGTTGATATTTTATTTTGTTCTGAGTTTTACTTGTAATCAGCTGGGGGAATGAGCCTGGGGATGGCTTAGGCCACCATAGTGGAGCCAGAACCAAGAAATGTTTTGAATTTTCAAAATGACACTTAATAGAATTAAGGAAAGCATGTTGCTTGCTTAGATCATTACAGAAAAACAACAACAATAAAGACATGACTGGCACAGCAAAAGATGAAAATTTAAAAATGCATGCAAAAGAGATAATATTCAATGACTGAACTTAGGTCAATTGGAAAATTAAGAAAAAAATAAATGGAAACTAATACTGATTTAAAAATAAATGCTTGGGAAAAGATACTCCCTGAAAGATGAACAATAACTTCAGGAGCAGCAATTCTAATGTTATCCAAGTAGGATTTATTTAACAGTTTATTGAAATATAAATCATGTTCCTTACAATTCACTCATTTAAAGTATACAAGCAAATGATATTTTTGTATATTTGCAGATATGCTCAGCCACCATCTCGGTCCATTTTAGATGGTTTTATTACCTCAGAAGAAACATCATACACTTTAGCTATCAACACTCCCCAAACCTCCACCCTCCTATCCCAGCCCTAAGCAACCATTTATCTATTTTTCTTCCCTACTGATTTCCATGTTTGGTATAATTAATATGAATGAAACCATATAATATGTGTCATTTTGTGATTGGCTTCTTTCACTTTGTACATGGTATTCAAGATTCATCCATATGGTCACATATAGCAGCACTTATTCCGTTTTTATGACCAAATAATATTTTCTTATATTTACATACTACTTATAGTCCTTTCAGACATATGAATGGATAGATATTTGGATTGTTTTCATTATTTCAGGGAAAGAAAATTTGAAACTGTGCTGAGATACCACTTAATACACACTAGCAGTCATTTCACTATTATAGCTAATGCTACTATAAACATTAGTGAGTATATCTTTGTGTGTATGTTTTTATTTTTCTCATCCACACGCACACGTGCACACACACACACACACGCACACATACATGGATGTGGCTTGAGTATGCCCCCCAAATGTTCATGTGCCGGAGGTTTGGTCTCCAGGGTGGGGTTGCTGAGGTGATGGAACACTTAAGAGGTGAGGATTGATGGAAAGTAATTAGTTCATGGAATCTCTGCTAAATATAAGAATTAAAATTACCTAATTCTTGGAAGAAAACATTGGGTAAGTCTTAATCATTTTAGATTTATCAAAAGAATCTTAAGTAGGACACCAAGAGTATGCCTAACAAAAGAAAACATATAGATAAATAGACCTCTTGAAAAAATTTAAAACATTTTGCTTCAAAGCATATAAGAATGTGAAACAACAACCCATAGAACAGGAGACAAAATTTGAAAATCATATATGTGATAAGGATATGGGTGCTGGGGTATACAGGTGTGAGTTCCTACAACAGCGGATTGTTATAAAAAGAGTGAACCTCACCTTTGCCTGGCCGCTTTCACCCTGTCTCACCATGTGCCCTCTCTTCTGCACACACTCCTACCGCCATGATGACATCAGCCATAAGTCCCGCGCCACAGTCAAACAGACATCAGCACTACGCTATTGAACTTTCACAGCTATGACATAAATAAACATCTTTTTTTAAATAAATACTTTTATAAAGCATTTTGCCTCAGGCTTTTGTCATAGCAACAAAAAACAGGCGGAGATATATACAAATCTAGGGGTAGACTTGCTAGGTGATATGGTAGCTCTACATTTAATTATATGAAGAACTGTCAAACTGCACTCCAAAGTGGCTGCACCGTCTTGCATCCCCCCTAGCAGTGTGTGAGGGTTCTGATTTTCCACAGCCCTTCCAACACTTACTATCTGACTTTTTGATTATAACCATCCTAGTATGTATGAAGAGGTATCTCATCATGGTTTCAACTTTTCTTTCTCTAATAACTAATGATTCTATCTTTTCATGTGCTTACTGACCATTTATATATCTTCTTTGTATGTCTATTCAGATCCATTGTCAATCTTTATATTAGGTTATCTTTTTACTACTGAGTTGTAAGAAATCTTTATATTTTGTATCCAAATTCCTCATCATATATATGATTTTCGAACTTTGTTTCCTGTTCTATGGGTTGTCTTTTCACATTCTTATGTCCTTTGAAACAAAATATTTAAAAATTTTTCATGAAGTCTTTTTATTTATATATTTTCTTTTGTCATTCATACTCTTGATGTCCTACCTAAGAATCCTTCGATGAGTCTAAAATGATTAAGACTTACCTTTATGTTTCCTTCCAAGAATTTGATAATTTTAGTTCTTATATTTAGGTGTTTGGTTGGTTTCAATTAATTATTGTGTCCATGTTGAAATATTGCAGAATCTATGTAACAAAAGATTTTATTACATGAGTTGTATGACCCATTAAAAATATTTTAAAAGTTAATAAAGACATGTTGGTGTTGAGAAAATTTTAGTTATATTCTACAGTAACTAAATGTATTTTAAAGGGTTAAAACTGCTCAGATAAATTTCCAAAAATCTAATTCTATTGATGAATTTTAGCATTAATATGTATGTCAAATAAAGGGCTAATATCCAAAATATAAGGAGCTCAAATAACTCAAGAGTAAATATGAAATAATCTGATTAAGAAATGGGCAAAGAATCTGAATAGATATTTCTCAAGAGGAAAATACAAATGATCAACAGTTATATGAAAAAATCACTAATAATCAGATAAATACAAATTAAAACTACAATAAGTGATCACTTAGAGCTGCTGGAATAGCTACTATCAAAAAGATTAAAGATAAGTGTTAGAAAAGATGTGGCGAAAAGAGAAGCTTTGCACCTGTTGGTGGGAATGTAAAGGCACAGCCATTACAGAAAACAGTCTGGAGGCACCTCAAAAATTAAAAATAGAATAGAATTAAAATTATCATATGACCCAGCATTCCCACTACTAGGTATATATCCAAAAAAAAAAAAAAATTAAATCAGTATTCGTAAAAGAGACCTGCACTTCTATGTTCATTTCAGCAATAGTCAGGATAGCCATGATATAGATTCAGTCCAAGTATCCATCAATGAATAAAGAAAATGGGATATATTTACACAGTGAAATAGTACTTATCCTTTTTTAAAAAATAAAAATCTGTTATTTGTGATAACATGGGTGAACACAGAGTATATTAAGTGAAATAAACCAGGCACAGAAAGACAAATAACACATGATCTTACTTATTTGAAAATTCAGAGACCAAAAGTGACATAGTGGCTAGCAGGTACTGGGGAAAGGGTGATGGATTGGGGAGGTGTTGATACAAAGATAAAAATAATTTAAATTAGGAAGAAAATTTTCAGAAGACCTATTGTACAACATATGACTATGTTAAGATGTATTACATTCTTGAGAATTTTTAAAACAATTTTAAGTCTTCATGTCATAAAACTGATAAATATGTAAGGTGATACATTTGTCAATTATCTCGATTGAACCATTCCATAGTATATTTACATATTTCAAAACTTATATATAATAAATATGTGCAAGTGTTCTTTATAAATTTAAAAAATATTTTTAAAAAGAAAGTATTATTCCATGCCATCAGGGGAATTAATTAGAAAATTTGAAAACTATTTACATATAACAAGGCAAAACTAATATAAATACAAAATTTTACAACTTAGGGAAAAATAACTTTCCCATATTTAATTATATATAAAATATATATAAATGTTTATTTCTGTTTTAGACCACAAAATAAACATTCTAAAAGACTTATTATGTCATACTTTTTAAAATAATTTAAGAAGTTAACACTAAACTTTTTCAATATCTTTGAAAAATTTAACTCTCTCTTTAATAAAATCATATAGAAGGGAAGTGAAATTACAAAATAAGAAAGTTAAACATTAGAGCTGATCATATGTGGTTAAAAACTCCCCACACAGACAAAGTCTTTCTTTTCAATCATTTTACTGGCCGTACATAAAGAAGTGCATTCAAATTCAACTAATGATTTTAGCAAATAGTAATAATCTTTTTTTAAAAACGGCAAAAGTAATTAGAAAACAAAAGATAAAATAATTATTAACTGTTTAAAATTCAGAACTAATGAATCGCATATGACTTTGTTGAATCTAAACAAAAAAAATACATTTTTATGCACTGAGAAATGGCATAGACTATTAAAATACAATTTTTGCTATAGAAGAATATACAGCTTCTGGAAAGTATGTAACTGTTCAAAATAAATAAATTTAAACAGAACATACAACCAGTTAATATAAAGAATTGAGAAAGTCACCAAAACGTGACCTCTATAAAATAGTTCCTGCCTATAATTAATATATATATATATACACACCCACACACAATTGAATGCTTTTTAACTTTAAAGAGATAATTCTCATTTAACAAAATAATATATTGCATACTTTAAAATTGTTAATACAGTTCATTTTATTTTACTTATTTTTGGGTGCTGGGGATCAAACTCAGGACCTCGCACTTGCTAGGCAAGCACTCTACCACTTGAGCTAAATTCCTAACCCTTAGAGTTCATCTTAAATGTTCTTATCACCAAAACAAACAAACAAACAAAATGTGAGGTGATGGCTATTAGCTTGATTTAATCATTTACAATGTACACATCTACAAAATATGTTGTATGCTATAAGTACTTATAATTTTTGTCTATTATACCTTAGTAAAACTGGCAGAAAAAGAAAATATTTTAAAAGACACTAATAGATGAAACTAATTCAACTTACATGTAATTATTGGGGAATCTAGGTGTTGGGGATTTAGCTCAAGTGGTAGAGTGCTTGCCTAGCAAACACAAGGCCCTGAGTTCAATCCCCAGCATCAAAAAAAAAAAAAAAAAAAAATTATTGGGGAATCTAAATAAAAAGAACAGAAATTTAAAAAAAAATAAAAAGCTATGTAATTTATTGCATAAAGAATCCCAATTCAAGCATATGGTTCACAGAGAATATACTATATTTCCTTTACCTGAGTTCATTTTCCTAAAAATACTGGCACAAGAATATACTGTTAAATAATTTAATACCAACAGGGAAACATGAGATTAGAAGAAATAAGGTCTAAATTGAGCAAATCCATGACTCCTTTCATAAATATTTCTAGAATTTTTTCATGTTTACCAGAACAAGATAGTGTGATAAAGATGAAATCAAATCTAATATATTAAAATACCCTTATTTTCTTTAAGACTCAAATTATGATTTATGTTGTACTACACTGTGAAAAATAAACAATCCAAGAGTATAGAGAAGATCCCAGAAAGATGGTATTGGTGGCAGCAGCATGGATTTAATATTTCCCTGAAATGTTCACATAAAAACAACTCTAAAACTAAAATATCGTAGGCAACTTTTACACCAAAATTAAGTAACAAGTTATTCTGGATAACTCCAAAAATACAAGCAGATTATGAAAAAGCCACTAACAGCTGTGAGGCCTTGCATATATTAGCATCTGTTTGGGAAGAACAAAAGGAAAGCACTGGGGGCATTTCAAGCATTTGGGAACAAGACAACCTTAGAAGAACCGGTAGGTATTAATGGGAACACACAGGAGGGCAACTGGGGAGCAGAATGCTATTGAGGTAAAATTTCATTAAAATTTATTGCAAGAAAAGAAAGAATAGTAGCAAAAGCAAAAACGAAAGCACGCCAAGAAAACATGCATAAAATAAATCCAAACTGTAACCTATTATTTCTAAATGAGCTGAAAGCTGGGCAAGATAATATTAAGAAAAAGAACAGCATAAGTTAGAATTAGAAAAAGTCCAAAACTAGGCTGAGAGAATGTGAGAAAAATTAGAAATTGAGAAAGTTACTTAAAAATTTCAAAACTAAAAAAGTCTGACAAAATGTATGCCACGGGAGGCCACTCATCACTATATTCCCAACACTTAGGATAGTGCCTTACAGTTGGCATGTAAGGACTCAGTGAGTTTTCAATTTCTTTTTGTTTTCACAAATGAATGAAAGGATATGAAAACGAATGATCTGTGAAGCAGGATGAAAACCCAGAAAGAACAGTCATCCTTCGGTGTCCCAGGGACCGCTTTCAAGAGCACGTGGACACCAAAATTCAGAGCTGTTCATATCCCTTTTATAAAACGGCATAGTACAGGGAATGTAACAATATACTGTGAATGTTTACATTTTTTTAAAAAATGTATTATAGTAAAAGACACATTGCCATTAATCTCCCTCAAAATACTCTCTCTCTCAAATACACTCATCCCATCTTTCTTGCAAGCTTCTAAAGTAGTTCTGGAAATCCTCTTTTGTGAGTGTCTTTATGAGATGTGATCAAAAATACAGTGAATGCTGTCACCAAGTGCCAGTCAACAGAAAGGCAGGCTCATAAAAATATAACAGTGCTTTCATCCACTTTGCTCATGGTATTTGGTTCTGTGAAAGTTGTGGCTCTTCCCCGAAGTCAAAATGACCAGGAAAGGTAAACATTTTCCATTAAGCCAGGACATGAAGACAGCTACGACAGTTTAACTAATGACATGAAAGAGGACCTCCAGAACTGCTTCAGAAAGTGGCAAAAACAATGGGACGGGGCGTTCAAATGGAGGGAGCATATTTTGAGGAAGATTATGGCACTGTCTTTTACTGTAATAATGTATTTCAAAAATTTAAACATTCAGTATATTTTAAAATCATTCCCCTTATTTGTAGGTAGTCTACTCGCATCCTCCTGGACATTTTAAAACATCGCCAGATTCCTCATGATACCTAACACAATGTAAATGCTATGTAGCTCACATTGTTGGGGAAAGATGGCAAGAAAAAATATCACATTCAGCACAGACACAGTTACTTTCCAAATATTTCCAATCTTGAACTGGTTCAATCTGCACATTACTGTGCTAAACTCAAAGTTATCAAGAGCTGACTGTGTACGAGATGGAAACCAAGATAGAGTTTAACGACCGACAGAGTATCAACTTTGCTTCCTAGTTAGTAGTGCGGGCTGGAAAAGCTGCATGCACTGATGCACGCATTGGATTTGGAGCAAGGTTTTTAGTGACCTTGACAGTATCATTTCAGAGGCATAAAGGGGTGGAGGCAACACAGAGTGGACAATTGGTATGAGGAAGTGCTATAAACTTTTCTGTCCAAATATTTTTGTGTGAAAGACAGTCCAAAAATGGCAGTGATGGAAGAGGGTATCTAGACATTTAGAAAAAAGATAAAATCTGTTAGATCCTGTACTATGTTGATAGAAAGGATCCAGATGAGAGGCAAAAGGGAGAAATTAAAAATGAACTACCAGATGGAGGGGTAGAGAAAAGTGAAGTCTTTTAAAAGGCAAAAAGGTATGTACTTAACAGTTCCATGAGCAGGAGGAAGGGACATGAGAGGTCTCCCCTTGAGAGAAGCAGGGATATACTTCATTATCTTATTTGGAAGGAAGACAACGTTTGTAGTGGAGAGGAAGGTAACCATATCATATCACCATTGTATTGAAAATACCAGAGAAATGTACTTTTCAAATACTCATATTATGGCATTTCTTGTTTCTTTCCACTAAAAAAGGTTCAGAGGCAAGGGCTCTACCAAGGTCTTTCCCCCAGAGAAGAGCTTTTGTGATGGGGAGCACTCTGGGCTTCTTTCAGTCTGATCACTCATCCTCCCCAAGCTAGTACACACTCTGACTCCAGCAATTCATCAAAACTATTATGTGGTGTGTTGACATACACTTGTAATCCCAGCACTCTGAGAAACTGAGGCAGAAGCATGTAAGTTCAAGCCAAGCCTGGGTAACTTAGTGACTTTGTGAGAGCTGTGACAAAAACAAAAAAATAAAAGGTGCTGTATGGTGGATGTAGCCCAGTATGAAGGGCCAGGATTCAATCCCCAGTATTAAAACAAACAAACAAACAAATAAAAATATTATGTGAGTGTATGGCTACCAGTTTATGAATCCCGCAGCTTCTGTTCCAGGTAAACAGACTGTAGCTGTGTAACTCTAATCCTCTCTTTCTAGTTTTTAGCAAGGAAGTTTGCTCTGCTTTGTGATTCTCTGATAATTCAAGGAAATTCATTGATTTTCTGTTTTTCCAGGTTTTTGTCATTGTAAGTTTTCTTATTGTAAGTTTCCAAGGCCTTCACATGTTGGAGCTAAATTCTTAAGGGACTGTACTATTTATTTTCCTTTCGCGTCTTTGTTTTTAATAATAAAGTGTAAGAGATTGAAGGAAAAAACATAACAACTTTTCTGACAATAATCCCAGTGTCTGAGAAATAGTAGAGTCAATACTATTAATATATTGAGTAAGAGAATAGGATCTTTAAAAAAGGCACACAGTTATGGGTTGTTGCTTAGTATGTACTATGAAATGTAAAAAATGACATTCAAGTTACATATATGCAAAAACTGTGTCTATGTGAGTGATATGTGTATATGGGAGACAAGAGAAAAAGAAGAGGGTTGGAGATTAAGCTCAGAAGTAGAGCGTTTGTCTAGCAAGCACAAGGCCCTGAGTTCGATCCCCAGCAGCTCCCCCCCAAAAAAGAGAAATTGATGCCGATATGCCCTGTATGGGATGTGCGTCTCTCCACTGAAGGCTCATAATTCAGTAACTGTCACTGTTGGGAATGCCTCATACTCCTCAAGAATGCCTTATTGGGATTAAAGAAAAGAGGAGGGAAGAAAAAACCTTTAGAAATGCCAATCTAGAGCATCTCGAACCAGTTTCCTTTGCTTCAGTTCAAGAGAACATATATATACATCACTACGGTATGACAGGCTCCGTGATGAGACTCTGAGAGACATAAAAAGATTAAACCCTGCCTGTCCACAACAATGTTACAATCTAACAGCAGCAGGGTTTAGGAAGGCAGCTATCCAGCGAGTCTGAATACCATTCTAAAAGCAAAAGCCCACATCTAGAGATCCAGGATGGCTTGGGGAGGGTACTGGCATCTGCATGGGCCTGACCCGAAAGACAAGATCAAGGCGAAGATAGGGAAAGGTAAGTTTTCTAAGCGACAGATCCGAGCACAGAGACGGAGTCACAAAACTTTGAATCAGCTTTGAAAGTTAAAGTGATTATTCTTTTTATTGATCAAATTAAATCATGGAGCTTATTACACACGAAAATCCCAAAGCAGCCATTTGAAGAAGGTTTAATTTAGTCACTTTGAAATAAGCTCTATCCTGAGCTCCAAACCGAATATACTTCTTCACTCGATCCTGAAATGGAGCCACACAAATTCAGTCTGAGGTGTATTACAGGAAGAAATGAGGAAATATGTAGGTTAAAATTAACAAATGCTGATCTCCAATATTCCACTGAAATAGCACTCACAATTTCAAACACTGTGTTCCCCAAGTATATTAGATCACGGTACTACAGACCTACCAGTTCTCCTCCTGGCTTAGAAAGTAGGACATGAACACTTCTCAGAATCCAAAAAAATCGAAAGAGGGGCTGGGAGCTGGGTCGATGAGGACGTAGGATGGAAAGAGTTATGCAGACTTGCACAGAAAATTTGTTGTCACATTTTCTACACTTCAATTGCTAATAAAAACTTAGGAATGATGGCAAAAGTCTTTTCTGGAAACACTTAGAATATTGGTAATGACCCTTACTGGGGAGATAAATCCAGTATGTAGCCTTGCTTAAGTAAGAGAAATTCTTATTGCCTCATTTGTCTACTAATAAGTGTGTCTTTGGAGGGTCCTTTAAATATTATTGATATAGTGAGTGATAAAAGAAGACTGTTACTGCCTGAAAACACTGAATAACTTAACTTTATTAAAGCATGTCCACTTTATCGGTGTGCATGAAAGGTAGAGTCAAGTTCCAGGAGAGTCTGCTTAAACTACAAAGAAGAAAAATCATGTCCCTGATTTTTTAAAATTCGGAATAATTAAACAATGTTAGTTATCTTCTTTCATGTAGTTATAACATCAGCTTCATAAGCTAATTGTATGTAATACAGAGCTACTCCAGCCTTTCAGTTGACTTTGAAGGACAGTCCACCTTGACTTAGAATTCATTCACTATTTTCTTTTTTTTAATTCATTTTATTTTAATGGTACATTTTAGATGTACATAGTGATAACACTCATCATAGGGAATTTGTACCTGTACATGATATATCTCATTGCTTCTTTTTCCCTATTCCCCTCCATCCCCATTTACAAAAGCTTCGTTTCCATTTTTTCTTTCCATTTGTTATTTCTCTTGTCCCTCTGTTCCTTTCCCCCTCCTTTGTTTCCCTTCCCATTTGGACATTTTCTTCCCTTTCCCAATATAATACATTTTAGTCTTTATTTACACTTTCAGTTTCTCACACCAGAGAAACAATGCAGTATTTAAACATGTGTGTCTGATTTATTTCACTTGAGAGTAGGGTCTCAAGATGCATCCATTTACCTAGGAACATCTCAAGCTTATCATTCTTTAGGGCAGAGTAGTACTCCATTGTATAAAAAACCCACATTTTCTTTATCCATTCTGCTGTTGATGGGCATTTGGGCTGTTTCCAAGATTTAGCTATTACAAACTGTGCTGCTGTAAACATGGGTGTGCATATATCGCTGCGGTATGATGCTTTTAATTCTTTTGGGAAGATACCAACAAGTGGAATAGCTGGGTCAAATGGAATTATTTGGAATTATCTAGTCCTACTTCCCTGAGGAATTATTCACTGTTTTCTTAAATCCTAGTGTATATATGTAGCACACCAGATATCAGGGAGGCAGCTGGGACTAATGCAAACAAGAACATTGCTTTCATGTAGAATTTTCATTCCAGCTCTAACAGTTTTTTTTCTTCCAAAATTTTAAACTCCCACATTTCTGCACATTGGTGTCAGCACAAAGCCTTGGATACAGGTTCCTGCTAAATATTTACTAAGGAGAATTTCAACTTTCATTTTCCATGTCATATTACAGTTGATTGTGTCTCTACTAAATTAGTGACTGAGAAAAGACGTATGTCAGAGAAGATCTATTCTTCTGGGGAACAAAGTTAGACATGATTTCTCAACTTTCCTTGCAGTAGTGACCATATAACTAGGTTCCAGTCAATAGTATGTCAGTAGAGGTGACCTTACTACAAAGGTGTCACTTCCAAGTTTAGTCATAAAATCCTTTCATAAGAGTTCCTCTATGTAGTTGGATATGGACACCGATAGAGTCATGAAAAGCCAGAGGACCCCTGTAAAAGTCACAAACGACTGTGTGGGATAGCGTTCCTTTACTTACCTGGAACTGCTTCAGACTGTTTACAGAAATAAAAAATAAACTTCCAATGTTTCTAAGTCATTAATTATTTTTGCTCTACTTATCATAGAAGCAAATGTATCCAAATTAATAAATATGTCTGCACCCTGTACGTAGAAAATTTAAGGATGTTGAGAGATAGAATTGAATTTTAGAAAAAGAAGTCTCCTACCTTTTGGGTCATAAACAATCTCTATCTGCAGTCAGTAGACAATTGCTTTTGCTAGAAAGCACCAAATATCAAGAAATTATAGATTTCACTCCCATTTAGTTGTTTTATAGCCAAGTAAGTGACAGAAAAGTGAATGATCATTTATATGAATTATTTTTCTCTCTTTTCTCAGGAAAAAGCTTAACCTTGCTGAACCATTATAGGCTCATTGCTGAGGTTAAAGTTTGTCTATATCTAATCAGGATAGATGACAAAAGTTATCAACAAACCAATTCTATTTCTCCTTTTTTACCTTCTCTTCTTCATCTTCTATTAATCTACCTGAAATGACTGGGAGAATACATTTCAAAGTCTCTTTCATTTCACATTCAAAATACAAATAAATACATTTTAATGGAAGTAAGAACAAAAACAGTATTAATATACATACATATATTGAAGCTCTGTATTAGCTCACCAATCTTTCTCGATAGCTGAAAACATTCTTTTCAGGGAGTACACAGTATTTTTTTCTGTATCATTTTGTGATTTCAGAGGAAGTGGATATGTTTTAGCTAGAGTACTTGGACCAGAAAATAAATGACTCTTGCTCATCCTGTAGATGCCAACTACGTTCAAGCATGAGGGGTTGCTGGCCTGCAGTGCCAACATACAGCACCTTCGCAGGGAGGCCAAGGCCCCCACGCTCCAGCAGTACCAGACGGCGCTCCGATGAGGCGGGCTGCTTCTGGCAGGTGGTGGCACAGGAGGTAGTAAGTGAAAGCAGCTCAGCATAAATAGTTCCAGTGAAATACAAGAATAATATTCTGGCGTCCCCAACTCATTTCTCTCATTCTTGACTCACAATAAATACATATTCTGATGGACAAATGGCTAAACTACCCCCAAAGTAATGAAGGTCCAGCTCCAATCTCTAATGGAAACTCTCACTGATCTGGAAACCTTTTTCCCTCAAGTGAAGCAAAGTTTGAACAGATATGATTCTCTCCTCGTTGACCTTGGAAATCTGTCCCAGGCTGTTGGCCACTCTGGTCATCTTTTCTTGACCAGCTGCTGTCTTCCTATCAAGGGGGATTTGGAGCATTTCGTGGGTCAGAAGAAGGTAATGTGTTCTGGGTCATTTCTAATCCATGGAAAGCCCAGGTGCACAAGACTGAGCGAGCCAAGAAAAGAGAGAGGGAGGAAGACACAGAGACAAAGGCAGCGTTTGATCAGGAAAAAAAATAAAGTGGACTAAGATCCTAACACATTCACAGACAAGTAACAGATCAAAAGGGCACTATCTCTCTAAAAATTAAAAAATTAACTTTAGGGTTGAAACTCTCAGGTTTTATTTTTGAGAGATTGAGGTGAAAATTTTCAGAGATCCCTTTCGCTTCTAAAATACATCATATTAACACTTTGAAACTTGCTGATGGGTAAAAAAGAGTGTATTATACTATGCTCTCTAATTTGTATAGGTTTAAAAAGTCTCACATGAAAATTACAAAAATAAAAATATCTAATCGATACTAAGTTTGACAAGGATTTCTCATCCACTAGCCATATTGAAAATTCCATATATGTTCTCTCATTCTTCACAAATGTCCGTATTTTTACAAGAAGAATTACAAATAGGCTACGTAGTTGTGAAATCTCTTTAGAAATGAAAAGAAAGCAACTTCGAAAAAAAAAGAAATGTAAAGTTTTTGTGAGTGACTAACCATGAGCCATAGGAATTACTGGAATTGGAGTTATTTCGTAATTTATACAAATATCAGACTATGATACTGGACTGCACATTAACACCGAAACCAATTGCACGGACTAGAAAAAGCTTGTTTCTTAAGGTTGGTCCATTCACTGTAAGACTTACCAGGTTTGATCAGGTAAACAGACTCCAAAGCGATAAGTAGCAGAAACATCAGAGGTCTTAAACCTCTTCTTATTAATAGATCAGAATTTCAAGTCTGATTAAATTTTGCACTCCCCTGTAACCTGATTCCTGTGCAGTTTACACTAATTACCTTCAGGACATTGCTAATTGGGATGACTAGCAAGACAATTTGTCATGTGGTTCATTTTTCTTAATATTATTTCTCTATATTAGCATTCGGTGCTTATAGAGTTACAGAAAATCAGATTAATGTGCATAATAATGACAATACGAAGTTTTCACATTTTAGCATTCCAAGGTCATCACTGACCCTTCAATCTTCAAAAAGCCATTTGAGACAATGTTACTAAATTCTGTATGCAATTATAACTTGGCCAAAGAAGTTTTCCTCCATGGGGATTCCTGGTAAATTGCTCTTTCTTGGCATTCTTTTTGCCCATGAAATGAGGGAAGCTGAAGTAATTCTTCTTTTAAATTGGGGTACCCCTTGAGGTGGCAAAATCTTAATAACGTGGGCACAGAGATCATTGGAGGAAAAAAAAAGATCAGTAAGAGATGTTAGCCTGAGAAGTTTGGAAAACGTATTTCTAAACAAGCCTACAACTGAAATCAGACCCTAAAAGCTTCCAAGGTGCTATAGCTACATGTCCCACAAGTAGAGGAGGACACTGTCACCATCTGTCACTCTTAACTGAACATCCCAGTGTTCTAGAAACTGAGACCCAAAGCCAGAACTCTGGGACATTCAGACTACCCACTCTTTGTCCTCTTGGAAAGACAGGTGATTGACAAATGTATGAACTACCCAGGAAAGCCATGAAATACTTATACATATTAAACATTGATTTAGTAGGACCATATGACTTCTGAGACTTTGTTATATGCCTGGTAATTTATATGCAAGATTCCATTTAACAATCCTAACAGCATTGTAATGCATTGTCAATCCATTGTCAATCCATTGTCAATCCTAACAGCATTGTAATGCAAGTGGTCTTATCCCTCTTTTATAAATAACAAACTGAGACATGTAATATTATTTAACTTCTCCAAAGTCATGAGTGGCAGACCCAATGTTAAAACATACTAGAGTAGATGCTGTGGATGCCTTCTCTATATCCTCTCAACCTGATCACTGACTGAACTTTCAATCTTCAGCTATTAGCACCTGCATTTCTTTGCCTGACACCCCCTTGCCCTATCTTTATTGCCCTGCTTGGGAATTTGCCCCTGCCTGGAGCAGCTCTCCATCAGTGGCTGACATGAATTGCTATTCAAATATCCCAGCTCTCTCATCCCTTCAGGGGATAGCAACATAACACGGAAAGGGGTAGGGGTGCTCTCAGAAGAGTTTATTTGCCAATGAATGAGAGAGGGTTGCAACACAGGGATGTAGTTGCCACCGTCAGGGTTTAAAGGCATATCTAGGTGGGCAAAAGAAGACCAAGATTTTAAAGGTAGAATGGAAAAGGTTGCCTAAGCTGCTTAGAAACAATTACCCTTGCCTTGAAGAATCAATAACGAGGTGGTTCTGTCCAAGGTTGAAAAGGCAATTGCTGGTTAGGAATCCTTGTAGATGGTTTTTTGTTTATTTGTTTGTTTGTTTTTGTGCACAGGTGCAGCTACCTTTATCTAAGATTGTGGTTTTTGCAGTCTTTTGTTTGATTCTTGTTATTAGACAAATAGGTGTGAGCCCTCCTCGTCCCTCTTTAATGGCTTCTTGACTCCATTTTGTTACGGTTTAATATAAGTGACTCCATTTAAATTCTGACAACTTTCACATGAAAATCAAGCTTTAGTGTTCTTTAATGAGGGCTTAATAGCACATCCTTCATTGGCCACCTCTTCTATCTGGACTCATGCCCCTACATCCTTGCCAGGGTTTCATGGGCTGACCTTGCAAATATTTACCATGTGCAGGGTCTGCTTCAGAGATCCCTAACCTAAGACCAAACTCCTGATTCTAAATCTTTACACTATGACACTTCCAAACTGGGACTATGAGGATTTGGGAAGGAGAAATGTGCCCAGGATACAATATAATGTTTCTAATGAATACATTTGAGTTTTTGATGTATTTGGCAGTATCTTCGATAGGACAGCAAGCTGCGTACTGCAGGACCTTTATATTACAGTATATTCTACATTCCCACAGTGAGGCACAGCAACATTATCGCAATGGAAGTACTTGCGGCTTGTTTTATTTCCTAAGTTCATTAACTACATGTAGGTGGGAAAAAAGAGTGTCTGTGATGCTGCATATGTTATCAGAGAGCTCATTACAGCCAAGAGGTAGAAGACTACCCTTCTTTCTTGGCAGTGTGATTAGTTATGATTTCTCATTAGGACCTTTGAAGCAGAAGCTCAATAAATACTTGCTAGAGCTGAGTATAAAGTAGAAGCTGAGATTAACCAAAGAGATACGGTATAGTTTTGATCCTATTTGTCCCGCAAAGGTCTGTGTGCTAAAGGCCTGGTCTTCATATGGTACTGGGCCACAGTGAGGTCACTGAGGGCCGGGTGCCTCCTTCCTTTGCTCCCCAGTCATGAGGTGAGCCGGGCCAGACAGCCTCCACCACCGCCGTCGTAGGGCAGCCCCACCAGAGGCCTAAAGGCAATGTGTCAGTCAACTCATTGACCAGAACCTTCACATGTGAGCCTTTTCTCTTCATGAATGCCACCAGTATTTGTTAGGTGATAGAAAGCTGACTAACACAAAATATGATTGGAGAGCAGGAGGAAGAGAGTAAAACTCTTGTATCCTCAGGGAACAGAAACTGAGACCACCGAGGAGTTTTAATTCAGGCAAAATCTGCAGGCAGAACTCCATGAGGTCAGTTGTACACTGACCGTGCTCTGACTCAAGGTCAGTCTTGAAGACTGGGGTGGGCACCACACAGGCTCTGGCTCTCAGAATTCATCCTCCATCAGCAGGGCTCAGTTGCAAGTCGACATTGCTGACGCACCCTGAGACAAGGGGTGCTGAAGCACCGTGTGGCTGGCAGAGAGGGAGCATTCTGTGAGGGACATCAGGAGTAATGGAAGGGCTGGGAGGTCTCACCAGAAAGTGACAGTCGAGCCGAGAATTGAAAGACTAAAAAGGAATTTATCAGCAGAAAAAGATGGAACGGTGTAGGTGGCTTTGAGAAAAGAGATTTGAAGCCAGCATTTTGGCTCCAGACAGGAAAAATTATTTCCCTTTAAAAGGCAGATGCTTAGGGAAATAAAGTTACAAAAAGTTGAAGTTATAACATTCCCAACTTGGAATGTTGTGGGAAGAATAACACTTGCTAAATACTGCATAATGTTTACTCTTTGCCAGACATTATTGTCTGTGCTTCACATGTGAGAAGTCATTGACTTTTCTCATAACTCAAAATAAATATTACTATGATACCATTACCGATGGAGTTTAGGCACAGAGGGGTTAATTAAGAAAACTGCTCAAAGTCACCCAGCTATTAAGTAAGTCAGATTCTCATATTAGAATCTGTTTTATTAATTACCATAAATCTTTAGAAGTAATGGTAAAGTAGGACCTACAGAAATACCTATAGAAACTTAAAATAGGTAAGAACCAAAGTGAGTAATGATTTTATGAGATTTCTCATTCATATATAGTTTATACTCTGACATGACATTGAAGTACAATCACCTAAAAATAGTTCAGTATATGGTTCATATTTGGAATTCTGGCAGCTAAAGAAAGACTAGAATCCTCAGTAACTCTGCAATATATTAACTCAGGAAACTGGTTCCAAGTGCTTTACTTCTGGTGACATCCACTTCCTCATCTGTCAAATTAGGATGATAGTAGTCCCCATACCTACTAGGAATCTTTTGAGAATTAAATGTGTGTGTTAAGCTTAGCACAGTGTCTTGGATATAGTAAGTGCTCAATAAATGTTAGCTACTTATAATGGTAACAAAATTCAATTTTATAACTACATAGTTTATTTAAAGCCTCTCTTCCTGTGAGTAGCAGTGACACCTAATTATCTAAGTGTTACCGTGACATTCTGTTCTTTACATTGGTGACTCTGCTAGGTTCATACTTAGTGCCCACTATCAGCTTTGGATCTGGTGTTTTTATGTCCCAGTGATCGGGACCAGAGACCAGAATCACTTTAGTAGACAGTACAGTGAGGAGTAGATCTCTTCTGAGGAGCTGTTGGTTGAAATAATTATTACACAGATTCCTTTCTTTTTCTTTCTAAACAAAGTATGTTCTTTAATGAAATATTGATAGAGCAATATGATTGTTGGATAATAAAGAATATGATCCTGGAAGGTTCCCTCATGATCCTTAAATCTTACCAAAATGAAAGGAGTATCTTTGCTATTCATAGTGGGCTCTGATAATTTAAGTGACTCAGGATGGGTCTGGAGACACCAGACAACGAACCGTGTGATTGGAGGGCTGGAGCACGGAGCCATGTGCTATTAGTCCAACCCTCAAGGAGAGGAGAGGAGATGGAATTCGAGTTCAACCATGGGGCCTACTTAACAAAACCCCAATAAAAACTCTGGACAGTGACGTTCAGGCAAACACCCTGCTTAGGAAAGCACACTGAAAGGCCGGGAAGGTGTTATGGACTGACCATTTGTGTCTCTCCAAAATTCACATGTTGGAGTCTAATCCATAATGTGATAGTATTTGGAGGTGGACACTTTGGGAAGTAATTAGATTATGAAGATGAGTCTTCATGGAGGAGATTAGTATTCTTATACGAAAAAGTAGTGTATTAGTCAGATTTCCTATTCCTGGAAAAAAAAATTGACACCCACAACTTAAAGGAGGAGAGGTTTAATTTTGTTCATAGTTTTGTGGCATTCAGTCTATAGCTGGTTGGCTCCATGGCAGAAATGGCATGTTAGAGGGCTTACTGGAGGAAAGCTGCCCAACTCATGGCAGTCAGAAAGCAGAGACAGAGGGAGAGGAGATGCTGAGGAGGAAGATATACCCAGAAATACACCTCTTCTAACCAAGCCCCACCTCCTAATCGCACACTGAGCTATGAAAAGGATCAATCCACCGATGAGTAGTGTCCCCATGAACATATCAGCTTCCAAAAACGCCACCTCTGAGTACATGAGAATCTTGAGGGACATTCTAGATTTAAACCATAATAGACAAGAAAGTGAGGACTTACTCTCTACCATGTGAGGACACAGAAAGAAGACAACTGTCTATAAGCCAGGAGGAGCCCTCATCAAGAACTTGGTCCTGCTAATCTCTGATCTCAGACTTCCAATCTCTAAAACTACAAGAAAAAAATACTTGTTGTCCAGTTCACCAAGGGTATGATATTCTGTTATAGCAGTCTGAGCTGGTTAAGACAGAAGGTGACACATCCTGAGGATATATCAGATTCTTGAAACACTCCCAGACTTGGCCTCATAAACCTCTCCTTGTGGCTGGTCCCGATTGTAACCTCTGTAATACAGTCAGAGTCCTAAATTCTTGAGTTTTGTGATTATTCTACTGAATTGTCAAACTTGAGGGGGTGACGAAAATGTCCAAATTCATAACCAGTTGCTCTGAACAGTGAATGGCCAGTATGTTGTGTGACATATATTATCTCTGGTTTCTGAGATAGGTTTCTAAACTCTTTGAATTGGGATTTTAGGAGAATCTTTTGTTCTAAAAATATTTTTCATTTTGTTTTGTTTTGTTTTGTTTGTCTTTGACCCTACCTTCTGACAAATGATCCTAAGACTTTTGCAATTTCCTGGGCAGTAGAAGTGTCTGACCTGACTCAGAGCTCCTAAATATCTTAAAATTTCCTGGATATAGGAATGTCTTTTGTTCTAAGGAAGCGACTTGTGGGTTCCTCGGGATGGGTGGGTGGGGCTGGTTGCCAGGGCAACCAACCATGCCTACAGACTAAAGTCACCATTAAAATCCAAAGGGACGGGGTTCAAAATTTCTAGATTGCTGAATACATGGAGGTACCAGGAGAGTGATACACCCAGAGAGAAAACATGGAGGCTCAGTGCCCCATTTTAGTACCTTGTCCTATGTATCCCTTCCATCTCTCTGTTCATATGTATGCTTTGTACTGCCCTCTGTAATAAAACAGGAAATGTTAAGTGTTTCCCTATTTCTGGGATCCATCCTAGCAAATGAACTGACCCTGAGGAGGAAGTTGTGGGAACCTGCGATTTGGAGGGGATCGGTCATAACACAGGTCATATTTTGAGACTTGCAAGTAACATCTGAAGCTGGGGAACTGGGTTCTTATTCTTTGGGGTCTGACACTGTTTCAGGTAGGTTGTGGTAAACTTGAGTTAAATTGTAAGATAGTATTGGTGGCCGTTACAGAATTGGTTGTTAATGAGGGAAAAAATCACACACACACACACACACACACACACACACACACGCATTCACTTTTGATGACCAGAGTTGACATGTTCTAGTGCTATACAATGTTTAATGATTGCAAGAGAAGAAAGAGTGCTTATTTTCCTGAAGACCTAGGAATGTCAGTGTCCAAAATGAAGGGAGTCTTGCAGGGGCTGTACCCTTTACCTGTGCAGTCTGCCCTAACTCTGGGTAGTTGATATCAAAATTGCATTGCAATGACCAAGTTAAGAAGAAAATGAAGAAAATGAAGTGTACTATACAACAGGACTCACTTATCTATCTTCTCTCACCTTGATTAAAAACTTTGTCAAGTTGTACAGCAAGATTCTAGATGTATATAGAACACCTACAGATTTTTTGTAAATGTTTTCATCCTATTATTCATTCATTAGGCACATATATATTGGTAACCTACTAAGTGGCCAGCAACTGGGCAATAGGTAATTAAAAGAAAACTACACTTGGTCTCAGGAGTATTCTGAAGCTCTATTTACTAGCTCTGTGACATTCAGCAAACCTTTTGCCCTTTCTAAAATGAGGAGATTGGGTTAGATGGCATTATCGAGATTGTAAAAGTCCTGTCTTACTCTAAATGCTATTGATTCCTTGAGTCAGCCTGTGTTTCCCGAGAGAGGAGAGCATGAGGCCTCTCTTCTTCGCTGCTTGTTTGCCAATTCTCTTGTGAGTCTTCCCTTAGCTTATTCTCAGACCCCCTCCTAGTTCCATAAATCTGCATACGAAAGGACCAGACAGCTGTAGCTCTCAACAGCTTTGGTTTTCATCACTGCCTGTGTCATCCTGCCTGCTGAAGCTGCTTTTTAAAGGGTCCAAACCTCCTTTAAACAATTCTAAATATTTTTGAAGATACAAACCGGAATATAACAAGCTCACAAATAGATAAAACAGTAGAGTTTTCTGCAGGTATTTAAACTAAGAAGACTTCTCTGTGGGAATGATTCTGTGATGTCACTTAGTTGTAGAGGGGACCAGAACAGTATGAGAGAAGCTAGGAGAATATAGGGCAATATGAGAAGCACTAGGGAGGAGAAACATCACAAAAGCCTACAGGATAAAGGAAAAGAAGCCACCTTCGGAGAGGGCACCCTACGGCAAGTGCACTGTCTATATAAACTTCTCCACAAAGTCACAGACAAGCCATAGCCATGTAAGGAATGATACAGGATTGTAAAAGCATCAGTGCTTGGACAACCCAGATGATTTCTGATCTCACTAAGTAAGTCAAAGATGGAGAAACAGACATTCCCACACTCACCCCCAGACAATTCCTGTGATAACTCTTCTCTGCTAGTCTTACTCCCATGTGCAAATTAAATTATGCTACTAATTCAAAGATGGTGAATTACACTGTGACCACTCAGCTAAGTGTCCAGCACCAGATTTTTTTTTTTAAATGCCAAGGAAATAGAAACAGCAGAATGCAGCAGCACAGAAACTTAGGGTGTGTTTACACTTCAAGTTTTAAAGCTCTTAATCCGAAATTGAACATTATTTTTGGCATGACCTTAAGAAAATAGTGCCAAGCACCCATGTGGGCAACTTTTACACAACTGCTTTGAATAAACGGCACTTCCCTTTTCAGTGGTGAAATCAAAATATCACCAAACACATGCATTTTAAATCTTTACCGCAATATATTATGAAGTCTGACCCCCGATTGATATTTGATCTTTGCTTTTTAGTTATTTGGGTTTCATCTTATTACTCTCAAGGACTTATTTCCTAAGACAGCAGAGACCTGACTAAAGAAATGGTGCCCTTAGCTAAGAAAAGGAAAAGATGTAGAACTTTATCAGAAGTGCAGCACTTACCGCCCTTGAGAGTTAACAAATTCGGACTTTGTTCACAGGAAAAAAAACAATGAAGTCAATTACCTATAAGCTTCCTTTGTGTAACATTGTCTCTCCCAGGATTTAGATTCCTGGAGATTACAGGCTGCCCATTTTCCTTCACCATTTCACCGATGAACATTCTATGGAATAGAAGCCAGGAGACAGCAGAAATAGTATAATCTTCGGAATCTAGAGGACTGGATTTCAATCTCCACTTAAAACTTGTGTAGCCTCGGGCTTTCCTTATCTGTTATTTAAAAGAAAGAGAAGAGAAGGAAGAAGAGGAAGGAAGAGAAGAAAGAATGAGAAAAGTAAAGAATATAGGATGAAAAGTAGGTAGAAATAATACCTATCAGCGTTGTAGTGAGAGACAAATAGTATGTAGGAAAGCAGTTTATGCAATGCAAAATGGTGTATAAATATAGCATTCTTCATAGAAAAGTTACTTTAGGTGCTGGGAAAGTCCTCTGCAGAGTGAAAATAATCCAAGAAACAAGCTGTGCTAGCGACAAGACTTTACACAAGCAGCAGATTGAGATCAAGAGTGGAATCCACAAGCAACATAACCACAGTCTGCTGGTGTTCGGTGGCAGATAGGTCCGGTTTTCTAGGTAATTAGCTCGGTTACCCCAAGAATGTGTCTTTTTTTATTAACACCTTTCTGTAATTACAGATTTGCAGGCCTGACTTTGCACTGGATACATTTCTCCCTCAGTCTGAACTCCTGCCCAGGTTAGAATGCCGGCCGGCTGTAGGATAACCACAGTCCTGTCCCAGCAGTCCCCGAACTGAAATAGTACGTGGTGGGTGTGTATAGATTGTCTCACTGCACATCAGAGCTGTTAGTTCTGGTTTGGTGTTCAGTAAAGAGAATAGGAATCAGGATAGAGAGCCCTTCACTAAAGAGGAACTAATGGACATAATTAGAAGAGAACACCTGTCAGTGAGAAATTGCACCTCTACCTTGGCCACAGCCAGCCGGTGTTCCTGATTGTTACGCACAATGGCGAGCCCCCGACCATGAATGGACGCAATGATGGACAGCAATAAAACCCGCAAACGAGTTTTCACATTGTCTAATAAAATTCTATGACTTTGTCAATCTGTGTTGACACAGACCTACACAGGACTAGATGATAAAATGTTGTAATGGGAAGCTAATTGTTTCCTTGGGTTTACATGGTTGTTTTTTATTTTATGGTTCTAGAAGCAAATTCTGGCTTTCTTATAAGTGACTGTGAGGATAGGAGTCAATTGTGAATTCCTAGCAGCCAAAAAACCCATATTACCTCAAACGTTTCAAATGGTGCTATCAAAAGACAGAAAAATAAAAGCCTTAAACACATGACTCTGAACTTAGTGGTAAATGGAGTCAGCATTGCCAGATAATGGTTCACATTCTCATTCATGGCTCAAAACTTTAAATTTTAAGTAACTGAAAACAAAGTATACAGTCATATAAACTCTCAAGTTAGGGTTGCTTTTTCAAAAGATGTCACATCGAAAAAGAATAAGAAAGAATGTGTATAGTCTTAAATTATCTTCAGAAAATATAATTTCAAAAGTATAACTTAATTCACAAATAACATGGGAAATATCATATAACCTGAGAAAGGGAAATGGAGACTGGGCATGAAAATTTACAAAAGAAGCCTGGGTTTGTTGCAGGCACACCTCAGGTTTATCTGACGCTACATGCCCGGCACAAAATAAAGACGCTGAATAGATAAATAATTGTGCGGAAGGGATGGAAGGAGAGAAAAGAGAAGGAAAGTTGAAAAAATTGGTTAGCTCGTTACTGCTTTGGCTAGAATCGGGTAAACATTTAATAAATGTTTTAAAAATATTTCGAGAAGAAACTCAAATTTTTGTCTACTTAATTAGACAAACTTTCCCTGTAAGTTATTTTCAACACAGACTCAAAAGGTAAAAGAAATCAATCATTCTCTTAAATGTCTGTCCATTGAAAATCTCCTAAGTATAGGCATATACAGTACAGCCACTTAGTCTTTTGCATGTTAAAGGCAAGAGAAAACATTATCTGTCGGAACAATCATTTAGTAATGTCTATGTACTAGCTTTGTGTTACTACAATGAAATATCTGAGGCAGCTAACTTTATAAAGAGAAAAAGTTTATTTAGTTCACAGTTCAGAAGGTTCAAGTTCAAAATTGAGCAATTCCACTGATGTGGCCTCTAGTGAAAGGAGCATATCACAGTGGGAGTGCACACAGGAGAAACAGTCACATCTTAGACTGGACTAGAGAGAAAGGACAAGTGAGGTCCCAAAATCCCTTTCAGTGGTACACCCTCAATGACCTAAGGATGTCCCACTACATTCCATTTCTCAAAAGTTTTACCACCATCCAGTAGCACCACCCAGGAGACCAAGTCTTTAACACATGGGCCTTTGAGGGGACATTCAACATCCAAAGCAAAATATTCTGCCTGCCAGGTAGATACATATTAAACACAGAAAAGTCCTTTATTGATCTTTGCTCCATTTCTCTGAAATAGTAATTAAGAGTTAATTAAGCTTGCTTCTTGCCTGTCTCACAAAGCACTGTTAAGTTAAAACTGGAAACATATTTTAGATTGTTAGATATGAATTAACATAATAATTATTTTATAAATAATAGCTGAAAAAAATGAGAGAAAATCACACCGAACATGATAGCATCCAAGAATCAGCTATCACAGGGACTTAAATCTCATTAGCATCAGTTTTGAAGCATTCCAGCCAATGGAAGCATAGTTCACAAATAAATATAAATCAAGTGTGGAAGCCAGAGTTACTTCCAATCTCATATTCTCCTCTTTTGACAAAATATATTCAAAATCAAAGTATAAATTTATGGGTAGTTTTTTGTTTTTTAAGCACACCGACCTCCAGTTCTTGAATAAATTAAATATGTTGTAGGACACAAGGATATTTTGTGTAGGATTTTCACAGAAGACTTTAAAAAACTTGACGATTAAGATAACAAAAACATATGATAAACTATCCTAAATAAAAATAAATACGATTATATTATACCAAGACAGGAATGCATATAATAATTTGCATTGTGATTGGAATTCACAAAAGTTAAAATCTGGGAAATTCACACAGAGACTCTAATTAGGGAGGTTAAGTGATGAAAGGTTCTTGGAAAGAAAGAACTGGCAGGGGTTCCCAGCCAAATTGTGAAAGACAATGATTTGCCCACTGAATGAAAGAGGGAAGGTAAGCCTCTTTACTTCAATCCTGCAACCCTCCTGAGGACCACTCTTCGTGGATTCATTTCCAGGTTTCCTGGACAGGCAGATGAACACTAACTTATGAAGAAAATGAGAAATACAGCTGGCCCTGCCTGCTCTATCTGTGGGGTCTACATTTGAAGATTCAGCCAACGATGGATCAAAAATATTTAGAAAAAAATTGAGTCTATACTGAACACGTACAGTTTCTTTTTTTTCATTGTCCCCTAAACAATATAGAATGACAGCTATTTACATAGTATTTACACTGTATTAGGCATTATAAGTGATCTAGAGATAATTTAGTGTACCCAGAAGGATGTTCATAGGTTATAAGGCAAATCCTTCACCAACATAAAGGACTTGAATATCTGTGCGTTTTGATAGCCACGGAGGGGTCCTGGAAGCAATTTTCCACCGATACTCAGGGATGACTATTTTATATTCAATATGGTGGCCTTAAAGGCAAGTGCCCCACAGTTATTTATAGACGGCAGATCCAGAACGTACAGTGTTCTGCCTGGCTTGGGAGTTGGGTCACGGTCAGCAGGTCTGAAGCAGACCCAAACTGCTTTCAGTGTCAATCCATCAGGACTTGCCTGGTCCCCACTCTTTGACAGCCCTGCCTTTGAAATGCAACCCTAAATTGAAGATGAAGTAGTTCTATGTCTCAAATTGGGTGATACATGATCCATTTCAGCTGGAAGTGCACCTCCTCGATGAAAACAGATCTTCCTCACCCTTCTCCGCTAAGAAGGCAGAGCATGTGTCTCCTGTACACCTGTACCGTCACCAGTGCTTTTCGAGAAGGTTCTAATACTTCTTACCACCGCGCATAAGAATAAAGTTCACAAGATTCTGTCTTCTTTGGCATCTCAAAAAGGTTTTTACTCAAGCACAAAATGTATCTATAATATAGCTCTGAAAAATATAACCCCTTAGGCAAATCCCTTAAGAGTATTTGGCATTCTTCCAGGATCCATTTGCCTTCACATATTTGGGCTTTTGCACAGACTGTATCTTCTGCCTGGAAATTAAATAAATTTGCCTAGAAAAATATTAACTGTAGAGAAAAATAAAAGAGCTAAGGATTAAATAGTAGAGAATGGCAATATATAGAGCGAGAAGAAAGAACCAGTGAAGGGTGCAAAGAAGGTGGGCAGGGCAGGAGGCCAAAAGGAAGAGCAGGCATGTGCGGCATCCTAGCACTGGGGAAGAATGTTTCAAGAAGACAGAGTGAACATCTGCTGTTGGGTACATGAGAGACAACCAAACACTGTCCTTGGCAAGGGGCAGGTCATTGCTTTGTCACTGCCAAGAAGGGTAATGTCTGACTGTTCAAGCTCTAAATTGAAATCCTCAGTCATACAGTTAAGGTGATTTCAGCTCTCCTGATGATAGAATTTTCTCCATCAACTGTCAGTTTACCTAGTCCAGGCAGAGACGCAACAACAACTAGAATTTAACCAACTTGTGGTTTTGCTTGATGAAAAGTCAGAATAATTTCTAAATTTCTTCCAATCTCTAAAAGTTCATGAAATAAAGCAAAAGACTTGATTTACTTGAGTCTAAAATTTCAACCTAATTCTTTAAACATTTTTTTTTATTCTCCAAATTAAGATTCTTTATGCTTGCGTGCAAAACCTTGACATTGAGGCAATGAAGACAGGGATCTTTAGCAATCTTTCATGTTATTTAAATCACAAATATTGGGGTGGGCATATGTATTAATCCAGAACAAATGTCATGATTTTTTTCTTCCAATATTTTTCACTTATATTTTGCTTCCCTTCTTTTTTCAGTTTTGGTCCTCAGAATGTTTAAAAGAATGGACTATGGTGAGCTTAACAGTGTGGCAGGTCCAACCAAGAGCTATTCAGTGTCAGCATTAAAGTTTTCATTAATGTGTTTAAAATAAGACAAAAATAAGAACTGTATATATTAATAAGAATTATTCATTTTAGTGAATAATTCAAAAATTAGCTATTTCTCTAAACACTGGTATCTTATAGAAGGCAGCATTTTTCCTTTTTTTAAATTCATTTTAGGAAAATCTAAAATTAAAACCTATTTTACATTCTAAAAATAAGTGGTTTAACTCCTGAAAATTTATTCAATCACATTTTAAACTCCAACATACATATTTCTAGACTTGTAAACATATTTGCATTCTTTTAAATTTAAATAGAAATAGATTTGTTAAAATCCGGTTCTTTGATATGTTCAGGAAAGTATCATCTGGCTTGATATTTATAAATTACATATAATGTTTTTAATAAAAAAAATACCTTTGGAATATATGCTACTTTGGAAAAAGAATTAATGATTTAACTCTACTTCTTGAGAGCACTTTTTCCAGTGTCCATTTAGTGAACAAAAGTAAGGAGCTATCTTTTCCATTATGAGACGATGTTTAACTCTTACTAAATTTGTTTTGTCATAATAAAGAAAACCAACTTGCATTTCAAACATTACAAGTGACAAAACACTTTCTAGAGCATTTGTTTTGTAAGTGGACCGCACCTGAAGTGCTCTGCTTTAATCTAAATGAAAAAGCCACAGTGAAGTCAAAAGTTATTTACTGTTGCTTCTTCCTTGACATCTCTTAACAGGACATAACAAACAGGTGAAAAGAGAAAGCCTGCACAGACAAGCCTCCTCTGAGTATTCAACAGACTGTACCAGGAGCCTCCTCATCCAGTGACCCTAACAGAGACACCGTAACCCAAATACCAACAGCACCTTCCCAACATGCACATAATGCTCTCTAGCTTACAAAGTGCTTTTCATATTGAGTTTGTTTCTTTTTAATGAGAGGGGAAAGTTATATGGAGGATTTTATTCCCTTAGAAGGCAGGAGACTTTTGGCAAGATTTTGAATCTTTCCTCTGTGGCCAATTAGTGACAATTCCACTTTTGCAAGACAGCCGTCTCCCTGTCCAATTTGACAAGGCAAAGCAAGAAGACTGGCACTGAATTCAGTGCCAACAGTAGTTCAGAATCTCGCCACTATCAAAATAGGAATCGGGATGCAAAACTTGAGGCCTTGCATAGTCTGCTGTGGCCTCCACAGAGGCTGAACTGTAATTGCAACCAGAGTCAGTTGCTGAGAAACACATAGGTCAGCAGCAGTGAAACTGGTATACCTTTTTATGGAAGAAGTTCAGCAACATGTTTACATTGAAAGCAAAATTGCATAATTTATTTCAATGTATAATATTTATTTCAACTTTATTTACATTAGGAAAAAATTAGATTCAATAGCTTTAATCTAAAGGTGGTTGGTTAATTAAAGTGTGATACATTATTAACTGGAATACTGTATACCCAGTAATTCAAATACAGTGTTATTCCATAGGGGAGTGGGAAGGTTAGGCCAGAGAGTGAAGGATCTTGTAGGCTATCATAATGGGAGATTTGGGATTTTTGTTGGTACAAATTAGAAATTCATTGGAGACTTTTGAGCATAGGAATGACAGAATTTGACTTATATGCTCAAAGGAACATTCCAGTACTGTTAAGAGGAGACTACAGCAAAAGTGTAGGAGAAAGCAGTAGTGATAGGCTGGGGAGGGCTGATGCTATCAGCAACATACATGGGGGAAATCTACTAGACTATAAACGGTAATGGTCAAGAAAGCAGGATTTTCTAATATATTGGATACAGAATCTGAGAGAAAGTAGTCAAGGAGAATTCTCAGGCTTGTGTGTATTATGAGTAGAGTGGATTAGAAAAAAATACCCCCCATAACAAGGTTGTTGCTGAGTAATTGGATACAGATCTTTATTTTCATCTTTCAATTTTTATTTGGAATTATGCAAGGAGCATGTGTTACTTCAATAATTTAAAAGCTATTTTAAAAAATAAACTAATGCCAATGAGAATAAGAAATAGTTTGTCTTAGTATGTGTTTTTTTGGTCAGTCACTCCTTTTTGCATGAAAATCAAACCTCATAAAATAGCAAGCAACAATTACGGAATGTGAAGCAGTATCTAACCCCCAAACTGTCCAGTTTTAGGATTCATAGCAAGTTGCATCTCTTTATTTGGGTCTTTTCTAACCGAAGGAAAGAATTCGCTAGGGCCTCCCACATGATGAACCTGAAGATTAACACCACAGAGTCAGCACACCTGCCAACCAAACCACATAAGTAAACCTCCATCTGTGTAGTGAAATGACTAATTCTTATTCTCATTAACCCTCGTAGTTAGCATATTTGAATTTTCTTCCTCTGCAAAATTTTATTTTCTGTTGATATTTTTGTAGGCTTTATGGCATACATACTTTTTTTTTGGGGGGTGAACCATTTAAAATATTTTTTAAACATGCAGGATAAAACAAACATACATAAATGCAGGTATGGTTTTTTCCCCACTCTCACCTTGACTACAGGTTTACCAGTTTTAAGTCTTATTCACATACTGCTATTTGTTCTCCTAACTGTTCCTCCTCCCTTACTGTGCAGATAGCAGAAGCCAGGAGGAGAACCACACAGCGGAGAAAAATATTCATGTAAAGATCTGTGCACCACACATAAGCTGTCTGAAGAAAAGGTCCAAACAGATCTAATACGTTCACAACACACTGGGTCAGGGGTCCTGTGCATGAACGTGGACAGATACTTTCTCAGAAGATATTCACACCACAGGAACAGAGTACCCCTGCACATGACTCCCTTCAATCAGCACTGAAGATGAATAAAATCTGCTTTGAACCCTAAAATTATAAAATGATACACTGCCGAATGAACACAATTGTTCACAGCAGAGGTAGGCCTCCTGACCTGACACGGAAAGATTTCTGGTGTCTTGTATGAAACCAGATCCCTCTACCATTTCCTGGGAATTCCCTTCTCCAATGCAAAGCACTTTGTGCTTTCATCCTTGTCTGCACTTGTGCTTTTCATCCTTAAACATGCATCTACTTGAACCCAGCAGATCAGGTAATTCCAAACTGCACCTTTCCCTGGACTACTCACCATTTCTAGTTCATCTCCTGGGCAACTATTCCAACCCTTGAAAGTTAGGCACACAGTCTGTGCATGTACTAAGCATGTGGCTTTCTGCATATGTCTGCACATCATTTTTCAGGAAACTCTATTTCACACTACACCAGCTTGCTGAGTAGCTGTTGTTCACACCCACTGAGAAATAACTCCATGTGAGAATAATACCTTTACAACTTTGAAATGTCCTCAGACAGACTTCTCATCTCTAGGCCATCAACCTGCTGTGAACTCTCATCCTGACTTTTCACACTTACAGGCAACAGTCGTGCAACATACTGTCAAACAATATGAAGGTTTGGGGAGACATGGAGGAGTGAAAAATTAAATTGGAGCCTGAACATCTTTTGAGATTGGTGTAATTTTTAATAATTAAACAAATCTATCACATGTGTAAATATATGCATATCAGCATCTAATTAAAACTTCTGCTCTATGTCTCTGAAGCTCATCTGGATTTCAGATCCCTGTCCACATTCTTTTTGTCTAAGAATAGTGGATAAATTCGGTATCTGAGGTCCCCATCCTCAGGACACTGCCTACTCACAATTTTTGGTGCTATTGGAGGTTGAACCTGGGGCCTCCATGGCGAGGTTCGTCATCAGCCCCTTTATATTTTTTTTATTTTGAGACTGGTTCCCACTAAGTTGCCCAGACTGGACTTATACGCATCCTCCTGTTTCAGCCTCCCAGAGTGCTGGGATTACAATCATGTGCTGCCATCTTCAGCTTACATCTTCTTTACAGTAAGTATTTTGATCAGAAATCTTAGTCTTTAAACCACAATTATTATGATACGAAAGCAAATGAGAAGTGGGTGTGGGTGTAGTTTCAATGAAGGGATTTTTCTCTTTGAGAATGATCCAGAAATAATTGAATCCATCCTGCTTGTTTAAACATCTCACGAAATGTAGCAGTTTGATAAATATCTCTATAGGAATAAATAAAGTAACCGACTCACTCGTTCAACAGATAATTGTGAGCACTCAAGATGTGCCAGACTGCAGATAGGAAGGTAAGGCTAATGAGGGCCAAGGCTTACAGGCAACTAACTCAGCTTAGTAGAAGAGCTGACATGCTAATTATATTCTTCCTAATTCAGCAGGAGTGTTTCTCAGCAAAGATTAAAATACACGCACTAAACTTCTCTTGTTAGTTTTTAGTTAACTAAAAAGTTCAACTGAGTGGAAATTACCTCACACTTAGTGCCTCCTTCCTTCAGTTAATGTCCATCTAGTTCAACATCTAGAACTCTGTTCAGTCTGACAGATGAGACAAGGTGACTCTCATAGACTGTGCGTTGTGCCCAGTGCTGTGGTCCAAAAAGAAAAAAGGAAAGAGAAGACACAGGTCAGGGCGGAGGAGGACAGGTGAACCACATCCATCAACCAGGACAGAAAGTGGACTGCTACGAATTACCTGTAAGGCAGAGAAATGAGAGAAATGCAGAAGAAGATCTGGGGTGTGGAACTGACTGTAGCAGTGAGAGATGGGAGCAGGGCAAGAGAAGCTTGTGGAGGAGATTCCTCCAGCCTATAGGTGTCTGCTGAGAGGGCCCGAGTGGCCGCTGACACAGAACACATCCTGGATGTCCTTTCAAAAATCTCCACTATGCATCTGATTCCTTTCAATCAGCCCTCTCCTAAAAAGTCACTAGAGAGCGTATCTAATAAATTAAAGCTCTGAGCAACTTTATTCCATGTAGTAGAAGTCATGAACACACACATTTACTCCCTGAATTTTCAAGTTTTTTATGCAAATCATAGTTTGGAACTGAAAATAAAGAATTTCGTGTGTATATGAGTGTGTGTGCATATAAACACAGTAATGTATACATTTATATATACAGAATATATAATGTATATTTACTTTCAAAAGCATATATATTTACATTAAGGATACATACATACACATTACATATACACAAATAATATGAAGATCCTTGTGTATATAACTGATTTCCTTTTTAATTTTGAATTTGCACAGAAACTTCAAGAAATAACATATGGCAACATATGAGCCTTGGGAAATCTGTGGTCAACCAGTGAAGACAACACGCCTCACAGCACAACCATGACAGGAAACACTTGCTTCTAGCAAAGTCTTCTTTCAATTTCCTCAAAAAAAGAGTGGCAGACTTTTTCTCCTCAGCTTAGCTTGGGAAAATGTCTTAAAGCACTTGATAATACACAAGTAGACACATGTCTTAGAGAAATAAAGCTACAGTTATTATCACTTAGGTACTTAAGAAAGACATTTAAAGGGAATCAAATTTTCCATTAAAGAGGAAAACAGTTCAATTTCATGACAATAAAAACTCTGGAAATATTGTATGAAGTAGACATAGTCTAGTTTATAAAGTTTAAAATCCCTGCAATGATTCATTGTATGAACTGTTTTATCTGTGAGAGATTTTTAAAAGAATTCTGAACCTTGTAATAGAAAGTAAACCATAGCCAGGCGTGGTGGCTCACGCCTGTAATCCTAGCACTCGGGAGGCTGAGGCAGGAGGAATGCCATGAATTCGAGTTCAGCCTGGGCTATATAGTGAGTTCAAGGCCAGCTTGAACTACATGGCAAGACCTTGCCTCAAAAAAAAAAAAAAAAAAAAAAAAAAGAGAGAGAGAGAGAAAGTAAGCCGGAAAGCATGATGCTGTCCATGTAGCTGCTATGAAACATCTCAGCAGTGTGGCCAGCCCCCAGCACAGTCAGTAAGTCAGAAAGTGGAAAACAACTAAGACATACTGACCGACTGGCTGATAAACTCTTGACCAAGTTCAACAGCAGTAAAAGAACAAAACATAAATACAAACTTTCCGTTACATATAGCAGGAGACAGAGTATGTCAGAGAGTAAGTGATTCTATTATATTCTCCTCCAGGATTTAGATCTACTGACACCATAGACAGGAAGAAAATGATTGTAAGAGAAATCTTAAAATTATGAATGTCCCTTATTACTCCTTCTGTGATAGGAGAAAGCATCAGTTTTCCTCAAAAGAGACATAAAGATTTCCAGTGAAAAGATTTCCGGGTGCCACGTGGGTCAGGGGGACAAAGAGAGTGGGGTGAGCTCGTTCTGGTTTTTGAATTACTGATCTACACTCAGTGCTTGGAATAAAGCTTGTTCCCAGAGCAGGAAGTAAACATGACCACATTTTAAAATCCAGAGCTGTGGCCACAGCATTTTGATTCAAACAGATATTTTCTGTGATTACTATATGTTTTCTGGTCTGTGTCCTGTCTTTTCAAGTAGACATATGCTCCCTGAAGGCAGACTAATCACCCCAAGAACTAATCATGCCTATTCCAGCACCAAGAGCATCCAGGGTTTTAAGGAATTTAGAACAGGAAAGGGGCCAAGAGGTTAATCCAAACTCTTCTCCTCTAAAGCAAAGGAATTATTTCCAAATACTAATATACTAAATTCCTAATGGTAGTCAGGCATGCCCAACAGTCCCATAGGATGCTCACAGGGAGCAAGGTCCTGCCCTAACCTGCCCCACACAGTGCCCTGCAAAGATAAACCCCTCAATAAATGTCTATTGGCTATTTAAAGAATTAAAAATGTGGATTCTCTTTGTCTGTAAGGAGGAACAGAATGAATCCATGGAATTGACACAGTTACCTGAAGCTACGAGCTGACATATGCCCATATTCCAGGGGCTATCTTGAAATATTCCCGTTATTGTTAGGAACTGAATAAATTCTTTCAACAATTTTTGTCAAGTAAATATTATTTTTATATTTTACAGATGAAATTCAAGGAGGTTAACTAATTTGTTGTAAGTCACTACTGCTATAGATTGTTTTCATCTTATGTTCTTCCCTCTTAAATACCCTGAATGTTTCACACGTGAGTGTGTACAGCATGGTGGTAGTACATGTCAGAAAGAACACTGCATTACAAGTTAGAAGTTAGAAGTTCTTGTCCTTCACTATTGATGACTTAACTTCTATATAACAAGAGTTCTTGTATCCATAAAATAAACAGCATCTGCCTCTAAAAAAAAGTCTGCTGGCCTAAATTTTTGGATTATTTTGCAAAATTGTTTAAAACAAACCCTGTGGTCAACCTTGGCTAAAAGCTGATTATTGCACATTTAGAGAAGAAGGCATCAATAATTTAGAAAATGAGACATTCCTTCTCCATTTGTTATTCATTTCTTATCTTTCCTTCTAGTCTCATTGATTATAAAACCTACATGTATGACACAGACATAGATTAATGGAATTACTAGGTTAAACATTACTCCTGGTAAATGGTCCTTGCATATGTAAGGTTTTTCTTTTTATCTTTTCTCATGCATGATTTCTTTGGTTCTCAGACTTTTTTACAATTAATTAATTAGTCTATTAAGGACACAATTCCAACTAACACTCAGCATCCCTCCAGCAAACCACAACCAGGGTTCAAAACAGTTGTGAATGGCAACCTGGCTTTTGAAGATATCTAGTTTATATAATAGAACTGAAATTTTAAAAGAAATTGGCACTGTCAAATGATGCAATCAAATGACAGAAGTAAAATTTTGCACTGGCTTTGGCCTTGGCTCATCCCCTCCTGCCTCATCACTTAAAGATGACTTAGGATGAGACTACAAATTCAAATGACTGCATTAGAGAAATAGCTGGGCTCACATAGAATTCTCAGAAGATTATATATATATATATATATGTGTGTGTGTGTGTGTGTGTATATATATATATGTATATATATATATATAAAATTTTTTTTAAACTCAAGGGAAAGCTCTATTTTTTCCTTCACCTGTTTTACAGTCTTAAAATATGACTCTGATAATCAGATCAGAACAATGCATTGAAGAGGTTGCATACAGCTGTCAGTAGGATGGCAGAGTCTCATAGAGGTGCATGAATCTTCAAAGTCTTTACTGAACTGTTGCCTTTTCATTCATCTGAAACAACGGACAGGGGGATATGGATCGGAGTGGATAGACTATTCTTTGGATGACAACATTGTAGAGCTGCTTGGAGATTAAACAGCTACCGAACATGGATTAAATAATCTGGGGAGTTTTGCAAACAGAACTCTGTCATGATCTTGAGAAATATCTTCTGCTTCAAAATATTTTGAAGCAAAATATCTTCTGCTTCAAAAACTAGATTCAATTCTCCCAATTCGATGAGAAACTTCTCCAACAATGAGATCTTCTAGAGCAGACAGAAGGATGTGAATACTCTAAAGGAATAATACTGATCAAAAGGATTAGACTTCTCTATTTTATAAATTAGTACATTAAGCTTCCAGAATTCCAAACCCGCAAATTTACGTATCCATATGGATAGCTTATAAACGTACCTGCCTTAATATCTGTGAGGTCATATGCCAACATGAACACATTTCAATTTTAAAATGCGCCAGCTCTGTGTTTGGACTATTTCCTTACATTTATTCATGAATTCCATGTGTCATTACCCATTAGTAATTCTCTCTTCAGTTCATCTTACATTTCTCATCTTTGGTAGAAACACAGATAATTTCTTGTTCAAAGGAACTCAAGAGGCCTAATCTTTATGCAAGCTTTCAAAACCATCTTCACAAGGTGGAGAAATGGCATTATGAAGCACCTCAAAGTCTGTCTCTCTTGGTAAACACAATACACTCATGATTTTCCCAGCCCAAGTAAGCCAGTAATAAACAAACAGATAAGTAAATAAGTAAACAATTCCAAAGAAAAGAAATTTTGAAAACTGAACTTACTGTCTCTAACCATATTTATCCTAGTAGGGAACAAGATAGACATAAGTGTCATCATCTGCTCCATGATAAAATTCTGCCTCTGGAAAGTTAATTACAAGACCCCATGGAATCGGATATGTAGTAGGGTAATGAAAACACTTTGGTTCTAGAGAATTACAATACAGTGCACAGTGCTCACAAACAGAATGAATAATTGAAATCCAGAGCTTTTATGCTCCAATGGAAAAAAAAAACAATATTTCATGGCACATAAATTTATTCAGCTTATTTGCATTAAGGTTGAGTGATCAAAGTACTGTCCACAGGAAAAAGTGATGATACCTTGATTTAAGTGTGATGAGCACTCATAAATATTCTTAGGAAGTAAGATGTACCTACATTTAATCAGTACTTATTAAAATTTTATTCCCTATAGTTATTCAACAGGATCTGTGGTATAAAACCATAATTACAAAAATCAGATTTGAGCTCATTTGACAACAGAAGGGTTTTATGGTGACCTATCTCCAAATGTTCCTATTTGTAATTAAATGCAGCGATCAGCAGTAAGGATTTTGAAGCTGTTTTAGTAGTTCCGCTATTCTGCTTAACATGTGGCACCCGTAATAATTAAAATGATACTAACACATGCACAATTTTATGGCCCTTATGGTGCAACCCATTATGCCAAATAAGGGCCTCTGTTTTCACAGCATACTGCACATGGTCTCATTACACCCACTTTTCTTTTCCTGTCTTCACACTAACAACTGTTAAAGTGAATCAACACACGAAACGTACTCTAACAGCTTAGTGTTTATGATATGTGTGCTGTTAGTCAGTGAACAGGAAAATCTAAACATTTACTGTTTATGTAAAGAATAGCGTTAGTGTTAGCGAATTGCTCGGGTCTGCTTACTTTATTATCTAGATCACAAACGTAATGATGGGTTTCAATAGCATCTATATTTTCACTTTGTTTTGTTTTTCAATGCAGATGTCTATAAAAACCATCAAAATTTAGCATTTGCATATCCTGGAATATTTCTTCTGTACCATAAAATAATTTAGGAATTGCTTTAAAAAAGATAAATGAGTAGGAGTGCCATTCCCTTTAAAAAAGGAAAAAGAAGAAGAAAAGGAAGAGTGAAAGATTTAAACACATTCAGAGATGATTTCCCCTAACTTTCCTAAGCTAGATCTGGTTTGTCTAAGGTATTCAAAAGCTATCAGTCATTTTTATGTAGCACCATACTAAAATTTACAAGAAACAGGGAATTTGAGGTTAGTGCCATTTTATCATGAATAATTTTGTAATTAAGAAGCTCCTCAAAGACTTCCTACACTCATTTTACAGTCATCAGTTCCGAATGGCATCCAGTCTTTTTGTTCTGGGACACAGTCCAAAGTAGGTCCCATCGGTAGAACACCAACAGCTTGGGCAAAATCTCACGTCTGCATTTTACATTACCATTTGTCTGAACATTAGTCGAAACTTCAGATAAAGAATCACAACCTTTCCTCATCTATTTGTTTTTGTCTTCTGGAGTCAATCTCAAGCCCGTCCGTTTAGGAATTTTGCCGTCTTGGCGCTAACCAGGAGTTTGAGCTGAGCTGAGTGGGCCTTGAATGTTAATGGCTTAATAGCTCAATTGATTGCAAAGATACAAAAGAAAAATGCTCACAGATTGCAGCCTTCACACGGTTTGGCTCTGAGATCTCATAAACAGTGTGACGTCGACCAGTAGAGAACCATGTGGATGCTGTATGAGGACCATGCGCTCATAACAGAACTGTGAAAATTTGTGGGACCGCAAAATGAAAATTATCAGCCAGGAAAAAAAAAAAAAGGCAAGACAAGGAATGGTAGAGAGAAGCAGCTTGAGAAAGACCTAACACATTCTTCTATACAAGCCTCTTAGTAGAAAGACTAGGAACATTTAATATTATGTAAATATCACCGCGGGTTCAATAAACCGTAAAACACCAGCCATCCGGAGCGCCGAGTGTCACTCTCAGACACAATTCAGGGAAGCTCCCATCTGACTCTGCTGCTCACAAAAATAAAAACAAGAGCTCATTCTCTTCAACAATTAAGGAAGGAATAAAGCTTTCTGAACTTGAAGAAAGTTAGATTCCCCAACCCTTATTCTTTTATTAAAGTAAGCATTTGTGATCAGCATCAGTATTTACACCCTACGATCAAAAACAAATAACCCACTTTGTTTGTTTCTTACTGCAAATGAATTAAATTAGAAGCCATTAGGAGGACTTGCTGTTTATATCCTTGTTTCAGCAGTGGTAGTATTTGAAGTTTCCTGCGGTAAGTTCATTACTCGTATTTTGTCCAGAATTAGTGAAGCGTGCTGAAAATTGCTAATGACAGATGTTTCTCCACTCTGTCACACTTCTTGTATCATTTGATTTGGAAAGCAACATACGGTGTTCTGCTCTATCAGTATGTCACAGACTGTCTGCAAACAGCTGGTCATAACTCAGTTCAGTGAAAACCATTACTTTCCAATGAAGGGCTGGACACCCTCCAAATTGCGTTTTGGCATGGCCTCGGCTGCATAATGCACAAAGTTCCTCTGTTCCGAGGTTACCTAAGGAAGACTCTCACTTTCCTGATTTGTTTTTGTGTTTCAAAAAATAAGAGTGCTTTCTCAGCAACCTAAAGAAGATCAAGAAAATAGAAAAACATATTTTAATATTATGTCAAGCACTTAGAGTATCCATGAATGGTGAATTATGAAAGACAACATAAAGCCCACCCAAAATGTGCTTTTCACCCTTTCTAGTTATGTCTTTGGTTGAAGGGAACATGCTTATCAGGGTTAGGACCCACAGGACGACATATTTAAATGTCTCCTATAAAATAGCCATGCCATATGAATGTGACCAAGTGACTATTCATGATATCTAGTCACTATGAGCGATACTAAAATCATTCCCTTCTCATTTGTGTGATGGTAAAATTCAAAGAAAGCAACCTTGCTGTTTTTATCTGAAATTCATCAAACCAAATCAAAATACAAAAATAATATTAAGTATAAGGCCATACATAATATTTTAGCATGACATTTTAAACATGTTATTAATTACATTAATAATGCCAAATTATTTGAATGACAACCATGTGCTGAATACCAAGATATCATTAGCAACACTTTTCAGAAGGTACGGAGCGTGTTCTCTCCGTGGCAGTAAAATCTCTCACCGAACATCTCTAGATAGAGCACAGAGAGAAATAGATGCTAAACATCATTAAAGTCACTTGACACTTCCAGATCCAGAGTTTTTTCAGTGCTTATGGAGGACTTAATAGAAGGAACTGAACTTATTTAAGGGTCTTAATGATAGAAGAATATGCCCATCTCAGCTTAGCACTCGTTCAATCAAATTTCCAGCAACAAATACCAACTATTTACATGTACAATAATTACTGGAGATTCTCTTACAGGATTCTTTTTTGTACATGATTGTAGAGTATTATGAACAATGAACTCTAAAATATGCTCTCTTCACCTGGCAAGCTACTCTGCCTTCTAGGTAAAGCTTATGCTTCGTCTCCAAAACCTCCCAACAATCCAATTAAAATCAATCTTCACCACACACCCCTAATAACTTTACAATAGTACTACGGAAAAAGTGCATTTGGCAGCAAGGAGACAGAGTGAACGATTCATTCTGTGAGTGAAGGTACATTCAAAGGAGGTAACATTTAACTGGGTCTTAAAGAGTGACTCACATCTAAAAAGTAGGCCACTTTTTGAAACATTCCAATGAAAAGATACATCCTCAACTGGTGAAAAAAATGCAACACCCTGTGCAGGCATGAATATGAAAGTCAAATGTATGAGAAAATTCTAAGAAGTATAAACCATACATACTATGAGGAATCTCTTTAGAACAAGATATTTTGCCTGGATCTAATATTTTCTCTTCTCCTAGGTCACAGATTTGGAAATAGATAGGTACCCTTTTCTTTTCCAGAAAAACATATAGATACCGTGTATGAAAGGAAACCACAATACAGAGAAGAGTCAACAAATACACAAAGATTTTATATGAAAATATATGTACTCTAAAAGGCAGCATATCACTGATTAACCCAACTTTGTACAATTTGTTTCCCAAAATATTAGTATTTTAAGTCAATACTTTAGGAAGATGTATTTCCATGATTCTTAAAGTAAGATCATTCCTAAGAATTACTTTGTAGTGGTCTTTTCATATAAAAAATAATCTGCCTTACTATAGAATATATCATTCTTTTTGAATAATAGGCTCTTTGCACGTTTTTTGTTTTGTTTTGTTTTTGAGCTTAATGATAATTTACCCAATTGAACTAGAATGGGCCACAAAAAAGTGTTGCCATCTGCAAATGCCATAGCAGAAAAGGTTAAAAAGGACATTCTTCTCCTTATTTACAAAAGCTTTGTTTCCATTTTTTCCTTCTATTTTTTTTCCTTTTCCTTTTCCTCCCTTATCCCTCCCTCCTCCCTTGTTCCCCTTCCCATGTGAACATTTTCTTCCTACTAAGGGAGAGGAGGGGAATGGGGGGAAAAAGAAGAACCAAGATATATTATGTACAGGTACAAATTCCCTACGGTGAATGTGATTATTATGTATATCAAAAGTGTACCAAAAAATTAATTTTTAAAAAAGGACATTCCTCTTTGCTAGTTGCAGAGGGCTCTAACTTTTAAAGGAATGTAGTCAGGTAAGGAAATATGTTGGTTTCCTTAGACAATCAAAGCTAATGAAAGAAAATTAAAGCAAGAGACAAATGTTTTCATTACCATAACCCTTTTCCTCATCCCTCTATGTTGTCTTCCTTTATTTGAATATTTAGCTGTATCTATGATAGATACCCATAGAATAGAAAACAGAATCGCCATTTGTAGCTCAACTCTCCTTTGTCTCTGCTAAAAAAACTTCGTGCAGGGTTACTGCTTTTCCTTCACAGAGAAACACTCACCTATCATTAAAGCAAGTACCATCTCTTTTTTTCAAAAGTAGTACAGAAGGCTCTGTAGGTTGATTATGCCAGGTGGCAATAACATAAAATTAGAACTTTTGGATGAATATCACAAGTGATTTGTGCTAGTTGTTCTTGTTATATTTGCTGTTATGTCAGTGATGGTCTTTGATTCTTTTTTTCACTCTACTGATGGTCTTTTTTCGCCTCCCTGTAAGTAGTGCTACTTCTAAATATGAGCTATGGCTCCTAGAGCAGATGGGTGAGAAGAGAAATAATTTCCACCCTATAACTTGTTAGAAGAGCTCAGTGCCTTGCCAGTTGGCCAGGAGTTCCAGTCCTCAAGTACAAAATACACAGATTCTCAAAGATCAGTCCTCTCTGTGGTTCTTATTTGAGTCTCTTCAAATCTCAATAGGGCCAAAAAATTATTCATTGAATTCTTGACTAATGAAAATCACAAGTTATGGCCAATATCCTGTTGCTAATCTCCTATTGTCCTTCTGGTCAAAACCCTAGCCAATTAAAGAAAAAAGGAAGGAAGAAGGAAGGAAGGAAGGAAGGAAGGAGAGAGAGAGAGAGAAAAGGTAGCCTTTCTATGAAATATATCCAAAAAAATCAAAGCCTCTTGTGAACACTTTCCTCAATGAACAGAATATTTTTAACTATTTCAGGGAAGAAATGCCTTGCACTAATAGGCAATTGAAGCCAGATATAGCAAAACAAGGATGAGGAGGCTTAAAATATTAATTTAGTGTGTCAGATATGTAAAATTTATAATGGTATACTGGCTATTCCCAGTTTATAAATTGGAATACAAATATACAAATTATCCCCAATGGGGGCTGGTGATTTAGCTCAGTGATTAGAGTGCTTGCCTTGCAAGCACAAGGGCCTGAGTTCGATCCCCGGCACCACAAAAAAAAAAAAAAAAAACAAAACAAACAAACAAACAAACAAATTATCCCCAATGGGACAATTTAACGATTTGGTTTCATTTTATTCAATTCCATTCAACAAATACTTATTGAATGTATATTATGTGCAAAACTCTTTATGAGGTATTGAAGGAAAATAAAAATGAGCATATTCCCAACTGTGGACATCCCCTTGATAAGGCCCGTGTAAAGAACCACATAAATATGTAATTCTAATGCAAAGCAGTATCATAAAAGTGCCTTACCTACATACATGTTTGTATATATGTATCATCCTAAAAGGGTATTAATACATTTTTGAATTTCAATTTAGATTACAAAATCACCATCAAAAAAGTACAAAATACTTTTTTAAAAAAAAACTAAGTTCTTGCAATTAAATTGCAAATAGCTTTTGATTATCTAGGGCCTGATTAATAGAGTGCCTATATAATTTATCATCCAAACAAGGACACTTTGAGAGTGAAAAGTGGTGCTATTAATAATCATGCCAAGTCAGTGAGAATAAACTGGTACTGTCCCAAGAAAATGGGAACAGAAGTTCACTCTACTGATCACCTGATTTTAGTATAGTCAAGAAAATATTGTCCCTTTTTTTTCTGTTTCTTTCTACAACCTGCCTTTAGTAAAACATTTTATTTATTATTAGGTATCCTGGCTATCTTGAGAAACTAGCCAGGGTAAAATGAGACTGTATCCTTCAGATCCATCAGTTTTACAACACAATAAAAAAGGATGAGAAATCATTTAACAAACGCTTCCTGGGTCAGTTACCATGCCAAGTGGTCCTGGTAGATACAAATGAGTAAATTCCTGTTCGTGTTGTGTTCCAACAAAATTTGAAAAGCTTTTCTACATTCATAAATTTGAAAAATATTTAAAAATATTGTATTTGTTAAAATACTTCCTTCAATAAATGTTTTTTTAAAAAAATGGAAGCACAAGACAGGCATTATGCTGCATACCTGGAATCCCAATACTCTGAGAGGCTGAGGCAAGAGGGTCATAAGTTCGAGGTCAGTGTGAACAACTTAGTGAGACCCTGTCTCAAAATAAAAATTAAGAGAAGGGCTGGGGATGTAGCTCAGTGCAAAGGTACTAGGTTAAAAAAAAAAAATTAAAGTGCATCTGGTAAGATAAGGAGAGTAGGAAGTGGTGAAAAGATTCTTTTGAAACAGACTGTAGTTCAATTTCCCATTCATGAACTGTAATACATCCTTCCAGATGTCTCTATCTGCTTCCTGCCTCCTTTCCTTCTCGTTCTCCTTTTACTTTTCTTCTCAGTCTTCTCCAAGTCTACCACAGAGGATTGTGGAGAGAGGAAGGAAGGCAGCCTGGCATTCAAGGTTATGATTGTGTCATAAGGAAGCAGTCCATGGCTTAGTGTTTCATCTTAAATCCAGATTAAAAGGGCCATGTGTGGATGTGTGCCCACCTAGCTGAATCAAACTGCAAAGAGACACAGCAATTGGTACCTCCAGAGACCTTTGTGGAGATTTTTTAAAGAATACAATAGGATGATATTTAAAGAAGGAAATCGCTCCATAAAAAGGCAGAAAAGTAGAAGGGCAAAGCTCCAGGGGCTGGAATGGGGCACATGGGAGACAGAGCACAGATGGCACACTCAGAGGTCTCCGGGGGCTGGGCAGGGCATGTGTATTAGTGAAGCAGTCTGCAAACGAGACAGTCAGAAATACATCATTGCTCAGTGTGGACTGTGGCAAATCAGTGACAGCGAAATGTTAGATGAAACTGTGGCTCTAGTGCAGCCACTTGCTAACTTTCAAAAGGAACTGGAAAATTGAACGAGTTTTAAAACTTCTTTACCATTGAACAGTGGCAATGATGGCTAATGGAAAATGCCATGAACAAAACCTGGTCCTCAGGCTTGTGAGGCTGGGACCTCCACAAGAAACCCTTGGACTGCCGCGTGACTGTAGGGCTGCAGGGCTTTCCTCTCACAGGCAGCAATTCTGTCTTTTACCTGATCCCTTCAAAAAGGAAACCTTTCAAGACCAGTGTTTGTGTGCAAACATGAGTATGATACACAAGCTTTAAAATGTTAGGTATATGAAATAAATGTCTATTATGTGTTTTGACATGTATACTATGAAGGGAGGGGAGGGGAATGGGAAAAAAAAGAAGCAACAAGATATATCATGTACAGGTACAAATCCCCTATAATGAATGCTATCACTATGTACATCTAAAATGTACCATTAAGATATAATTTTTTTAAAAATCAAACAAAAATTTTTAAAATGTGTACTATGATCTAAATGGGTAAAATTGTCATATTAACAATTATAATTAAGTTGAACAGTACCTAAAAGTTAAATTCACTTCAAGGATCCATCTATTCTATCAATCTTTCTCCACTCTACATTCTGTTATAAAAATCGATTTTCTATACATTCATTCATTTATTAATTCATTTATTCATTCTGCAAGCATTTATGGAGTACCCTAAGTGCTAGGCTCTATTCTAAATGTTGGAAATACAAAACACCAGCCTTCAAGAAACTTATATTCTGGTGGGTAAGAGACACAACAACAAAATATTAAAAGTTAATTAAACTGAAACATAACATGTGTGTAAGATTAGACTCACAAGTTTCAGTTCAAATGTGAGGATGTCTAAAATTATAAATGATTTGCTTGGTGATTTGAGAAATCTTCAAATCATACTCTGATTGATCACCAACCTTACTTAAGAAGTGACGCAAAATACTGACATCACTATAAAACAAATGATAAAGTAAACTACTAAATGCATAACACAGAAATGAGAATGCAAGGCCTTACTATAATCACTATATTATTATCATTGTTATACTATAATGATCATTTAGTTGCTTTATAAAGTTAATAAAATATACTTTTTACATTCAAGCAACACAGAAAAGCATGAAGAAAAAATGTCCTTCTGAAAAAGCTACCAATAGCATTAAGTGATTTTCAATTCTTCATCTGTGAAGTGGAAGGATAGATGAACAGAAAAATTAACTTGTAATAATTAGAATCAAAATACATGTTTATGGTATTAATAACTGGGATCGAACTAAATGTGTATATGCTTGGGTTTAAAATCTTTCCTCTGTTTCGTTTTTTTTTTTTTTGCCAGTACCATGCTGTTTTTATCACACTAACTTTGTAGTATAATTTCGAGTCAGGGATTATGAAACCCCCTGCCTTGCCTTTGCTGCCCAGAATTGCTTTTACTATTCTAGGTCTCTTCTGGTTCCAAATGAATTTTGGAATTGTTTTCTCTAATTCTGTGAGGTATGCTGTTCTATTTTGATTGGGATCACATTAAATCTGTATAGTAATTTTGGAATTATGTCAATTTTCGCTATATTGGTTCTTCCTCCCCAAGAATAAGGGATATTTTTCTATTTTGTTATCCTCTTCAATCTTTTTAGCCTCTTTAACAAATGGTGCTGGAAAAACTGGTTTTCCACATGCCGAGAATTAAACCTAGACCCATGTCTCTCATCATACACTAAATTAAAATCAAAATGGATCCAAGGCCTAAATATTAAAACAGAAACCCTAAATCTATTGGAAGATAGGATAGGTAGAACTCTCGCAGATATAGGTGTAGGCAAAGACTTTATGAAAAAAAAAAAAAAACCTGATCACACAGAAAATAATAAAAAGAATCAGCAAGCGAGATCTCATCTTATTAAAGAGTTTTTTGCACAGCAAAAGAAACCACCAACAGAGTGAAGAGACAACCCACAGAGTGGGAAAAAATTTTTTCCAGCTGTTCCTCAGACAAAGGGCTAATACATAGAATATATAAAGAACTAAAAAAAAAAAAATTAGACCTCCCAAATTCAAACACCCAATCCAAAAAATGGGCAACATCACTGGTCATTCAAGAGGTGCAAATTAAAACAACACTAAGATTTCATCTCACCCCAGAAAGAATGGCTATTACCAAGAAATTAACCAGTAACAAATGTGGGGCATTTGGGGAAAAAGGAACACTTCTTCATTGTTGGTGGGCGTGTAGACTGGTGCAACCGCTGTGGAAATCAATGTGAAGATTCTTCAAAAAACTAAAACTACAGATTCCATTTGACCCAGCTATTCCCTTTCTTGGTATCTTCCCAAAAGAATTAAAAGCATCATAACATGGCGATATATGCCCACCCATGTTTATGGCAGCACAATTTGTAATAAATCTAAATCTTAGCTAAATCTTAGAAACAGCCCAAATCCCCATCAAAGGATGAATAGGTAAAGATGCGGAATTTTGATACAATAGAGTACTACTCTGCTACAAAGAAGCATAAAGTTGGGGCATTTATAGGTAAATCAATGAACCTTGAGATCATACTCTTAAGTGAGACAAATCTGACATTTGTGTTTAAATACTGCATTGTTTCTCTGTTATGAGAAACTGAAAGTGTAATTAAGGACAAAAATGTAAAATGAATACTGGGAAATGGGAAGAACACATTCAAATGAGAAGGGGGAGGGGGGAGGGGGGAAAGGAAGGAAAAAGAAAAAAGAATAGAAGGAAAAAATGGAAGCAAAGCTTTTGTAAATAAGGAGGAGAAGAGGAGCTGAAGAGAGGGGAGGGGAATGGAAAAAAGAAGAATGAGGATATATCATGTACAGGTACAAATTCTCTATGATAAATGTTATCATTATGTATATCCAAAATGTACCAACAAAATGAGTTTTTAAAAATGGGTGCGGGCACTGGGGATTTAGCTCAAGTAATAGAGCCCTTGCCTAGCAAGTGCAAGGCCCTGAGTTTGATCCCCAGCACCCAAAAGAAAAGGGGGTTTGGGGGTATAGCTCAGACCAAAATTCCTGAGTTCAGCCCTTGTACAATAAAAAACAACAAACACACCTTGAAATCTTCTGTATCCAAAAGAAACCCATTCTCATTCTACTTCACTGATGATCTCCAACCTACTTCTAAACCTACAGCAAGACCAGTTTCCTAATTTCCAGTCTTGCCTCAAAAATGATTAGGTGATCTGATCAGTAGTCACAGATGAATATTTATCTCAAAAAAAATCTTTGCCACATTTTAGCGACTAGGTCAATGACTTAATCACATTGCGCTGGCCTGGGGCAAAGCTTTCTCCTTTGATAATAAAGATGTTACTTACAAAATGTCGGTAGAGATAAAGGAAGTGATTCACACACAGCATTCAAAACAGAGTATGAGACACTAACTGCTCAATAAATGTCAGATACTCTTACTCTCTCATTTATTAGTCTATTAATGATATTAATTTGAATATAATTATTTCTTTATCTCCCTTTCCTTCTCATTCTGTGGTTTCATCATTTTGAGCTATTTATTTTCTTGTTAGGTTGCTCTAAAGTAAAAAAGACTCCTGGAAATTGTTTTCAGCTCCCTGACAGGATAGATCCATTATCATTTCTTCTCCTCCTCCCCTTCTCTTCTTCTTCCTTCTTCCTAGTCCCCTTTGCCCACCTGCCTTGCTCTGGGATGGCCTGCATGACTTTCTTTTCACATGTCTTCTGCATCTGGCATGCCATATCTGTGTTCCATTCCTTTTCCTCATCCTAATATTTTGATGCTGAATATTCATTGCTCTATGCACTACATAGTGACCCAAGGGAGGGCAGCCATAGGAAAAGCAGGCAGCTGGGTCCAGGCTCAGCGCTGTGCTGGCCAGGGTACCTGCTCTCTGCTCTCCCTTCTAGACTTAGAGAAATAACCTGCAGCACTCTGCTTCACTTTCCTCGGTCTGAGGAAGAAAGGGCACCATTTCTACAGGAACACTCCTGTGCTCAGAGTATGTCCTCATTCAGCCTACAGTCTTTGCCACCATCTGACTCTACCTCCACTTTTCACCCCATCGCTTTTCTAGGCCTTCTCGATGGTCATTTCTCTCTGCCTCCCTTTATTCAGTAACAAGAAAGACAAACAAGCACTTCCCCTTTTCTCCCTCCAGATTTCATCTTAGACCTTTGTCAACTCACCGGTCTATGGATGGCGGGAGGGAGAAGGGGCTCAGGCACTGCACAATGCCAAGTTCTTTTATTTCTTGGCTTGGGCCCTACTTTTTAAATTCAGTACACTTGGTTATGATCTCTTCTTTGTCCGGTGACCGTTTTCTTCTCTCTTAGTTTTGGTACAGATTAGTTTGGAATTGTAGGAAGAAGAGTCTATGGTCTGGCTTCATTTTTCCATCTTCACCTGGAACTTTCTGCTCACAGTATTTTCATTAACATGCTAACACTTGGCAGAATTAGTTCTCACTAAGAATTTGTGTCTTATCCAAACTGTGCCTCGTTTCACATACACCAGAAACTGAATTAGTAAATCAATGATACAGCTAACAAAAATCTATGTTAACTCTTCATTCTTATAACACTTGAATCCAAATCAAATATTCAAGTAGGTCTAGAATAAACATTACCCCAAGTAATCTTTGAGGTAAAATAATCAACATAACATAACCATAAAGTCAGAGATTCTGAGACAGATATCATTAAAACATAACCATCCTCTCACACCCTAAAGCCGTATTTTATTCATTTTTATTTTACGACACACAGGTTTAGACATTTGTTTCTTACTAACGTAGGCATCACAACCCACCAAAAAAGGATAAGAAAAATCTTTTGTGTGGCCAAGTCAATTCTATGAACTTGATGTTGACCTCCATGAGAACTAACAGATCTGCCGACCTAACCCCTCCCCAGTTGTCAGCCAGAGCCAAAGCCAGCTAGCTATTTGTTCTCTCAGAGGATTGCTTTTACCCTAAGGGCCAATTTCATCTAAAAAAATAAAAGAAGAAAATATGTAGATGAATTTTATAATTTTTTTGCCTTTCTCCCACTCCTAAAATTCAACCAAGCAATGCCAATGTTCTCTTTTACAGGTAGATACAGGTTGCCCCAAAATATGAAAATCTTAGACTCTGTCTGGTCATGAAGAAAGCTCCTTCTTGTCCAAAGAAAGGCATGAAATTGAGAGTTGACAGAGACTCTCATTCAGGAAAGAATTGTCACCATTTTTGCTGCACTCCGGCCAGAACAACATATGGCAGCCCAGCTGACGAATATAATCTTTTCCTCTTTTTTTCCCATTTCACATGCACATTTCATTTGTGGAATATTAAAACTTCACACAAAGTGCCTGTTAACCCCTTGGCACCACAGCATCCCTCGTCTGGGTTGTGCTACTTACTAGGATCCTCACGTCCAGCTGTGAGAGGGTTAAGGCCAACAGAGAAGGAACTGATGGTCAGAGGCCATCTGACTCTTCCCCGTCTCCATCAGGAAGGGCCAACTCACAGAATTTTCGGGCAGTGTTGTCTTTATGTTAGAAAATTTATAGCTTCCTGGCTTCAAAATAAACCGCCTATTACCCTGTATCCCAGAGCCTTTCCATTTCCAAAACCAAAGCATGTTCCAAGGCAGCTGTCCTTACATTCTGCTGTCCATGGGGACCCAAAGTCCAGCTCACTTCCCACAACAATCATCCTGATGGCCCCTGTCCTGAAGGAAGAAGCCTGCACACATGATTTAAGCAAAGGAAGCAACTCCTGTACCTTTTCCATCTCTCTCTCCAGACAGACGCATTGGATTCAGGCTTATATAATGGTGCTGACCGAGTAAGAGGTCTCCTCAATTAAATCTGGTGGGACTAACTGCAGCACCCCACTGTAAAGCCAGGCAGCTGAAACATACTTCCAACCAGATGTTTCGAGATATGCGCCCATGTATCATTCCTTCTCTATCTTCTTCCTATTTACTCTTTTACGTTTAGTTTTCTACTTAGAAAAATTGTTCAACATAAAATAAAGCACCAGATATATATTTGTTGAATAAATGTCAAACTTACAAAATATGCAGAAAATAATATATGGTGCATACCCACGGATTTGCCTTTACTGTTACTATTTTGACATATTTGTATCAAATGATTCTCTTCTTAAAAGAAAATAAGATCTGAAACATTTCAGAAATGTCTGATCCCATTTCCGCATTCCTACTCCACCTCATGAACCACTGTGCTGAAATCGGTGCACATCATGGTCTTACAAGTATTTACAATGCACATGGATGTATTCATTTAAAAAACACATACACTAGTGACTTTTCTCTTCAAAATCTCCTGTAAACAATATCATGCTATACGTAACATTTACATATTTTTTGCATTAAACCATATGTTTCTTTTTGGAATTTATTCATGTCTACAGATAGAGGTCACAAATTTTACTTTCTATATACTTGCTCATCATTTCAATAAATAAAGCTATACACATTCCCCTAATAAGGGATGGTTTGGTTATTCCATGTTTTTGCTATTACGAACAACTCTGCTTTGGACAGCCTCAATCATGTGTCCTTATCTATGTACATATGCCAGATCATATTTAGAGTGGTCACTAGGACAGAAACCTACTAAATCCTAAACTCTGAGCATCTTCTGTTTTACCAGATTGGCAAATAGTTTTCAAAGTGATTATGTCAATTTCTGTTTTCCCCATCAATTATAAAACACCTGTTTCCCACATTCTCACCAACATTTGTGCAATCAAATTAACTTTTTCCAAGTGGTAGTTTACTAGTGATTTACTTTTCAGGTCCCTAATTATTAGCAGGAAAGAGCAGCCTTCTTGTGTTTATTAGACATTTGTTTTATCTTCTTTATAAATTGCCTGTGCCCATTTCCCTTTGAATTTTTGCTTTATCTTTATTGATTTTAGAAGTTCTTAATAAAGGTAAGCATTAAAATCACCTTCTCTATATCAGCCAGTAGGTTGTTTTTTTCATTTTACTTTTGATATCATTTTCTCTGTATAAAGTTGTTGTTATTATTATTATTATTCAGTATGGTCAAGTTGATCCATGTTTTTTGGCTTATACGTTTTTTCTTTTTCTTTTTTTTTTTTTTTTTTTTTTTTTTTTTTTTTTTTT
>PVJO010013202.1:0-52664 GCA_004026905.1 Hystrix cristata
GGGAGAGAGACCCTGAGAAATTTCCACTGAGCAAGAGATAGTAAGTGGGAAGCAATTGTATGGTAACTATTATTAGTAATTTAAAGTGTGTAAAACGTCACTGATACTTTCCTTCACATTGTCTTGATACAAAGAAGATTTTATAAGGGTTTGCACTTAATCCCTTTATAACTTTATTTTCCCCCTAAAATCTTAATCACCTCAAACTGCAAAAAACTCTCCTCAAGAAACTGCTATGTGTGTAATGGTTTCCTGAGATTGGAATCTCTTTCTTATCCCTCTATCTAGCCTCACTCCACACCTGGTACATAAGAAGAGCTCCATCATTGCCGAATATACAATTCAAAGAAGATGTGGCAAAAGGAACAGGCAAAATCTCCATCTCTTCTCTCAGATGGAGATTCTAAAAGAAAAGCAGAGATTACAAGCAGGCACGGCAGAAATAAACTAAGCTGCAGCAACAGCTGGAAGATAGAAGCAGGGGAGCGTGGAGACAAAGAGCCAGGACTGCGATCAGAGGGGTCCTGCAGGGGGATTTGCTAGAGTACAGAGCCCTGGGGAGCTCCTACTGGCTGTGAAGACAGGCGAGTCTGCTAGAGCAACCAACGGACATGGTCAGAGAGGCAAGGTGTGGACGTCCAGGGTGCACTAGCCCCCAGTCTGGAGGAAGAGTCAGGAGAGAGGTCGCTGAGACCACCTCTCACATCCAGTCTCTACAGAGACAGTAGTAGGTTCATTGATGACACCAACAAACAAATGTACGGAGTGATGGGTTTTACCTATCTGACAGGAGCCAGGTACGTTAGCCGAAGTGAGAGGCCTCTGTGAAAAGACGAAGAGAGGTGATGCTGCAAGAATGGAAATATAGTTTAGTCTGCAGTTCAGAAGTATGGTTCTCAGACAGAACAGGACCACAGAGCCCAAAACAATGAACAACAACGAGAAAATGCTACAACTAGAGCTTCCTGAATTCATCTTCGCCAAGTTCGAGCTCAGTCCAAGTCTGGGCAGGACTGTGCCTGCGAGGGTGCATGAGTGGCCATAGCTGTAAAACGAGGCCCTATCAGGAAGCTGACCAGGACTCACCGGCGCAAACAATCACTTTGTGTCACACTTTTAGCTCAGTGTCTTGCACATCCTGAAGTTCGGCACAGAAGTTTCTGTTCTTTCTTGATCACTTCAGAAGGAAAGTTCATTTTTTAAGGCTCTGAAGTGCTATTTTTACCCAGTTCCCAAAAGGTGATGTGGAAACTACAGAGAATAGACAAATACGTCGGTAATATCAATATATAAATAAAATACTTCAAAATATCACCTGGGCCTATTTCTAGAATGAGCATCAGATTTACAGTAAGCCACGAATCTTTCTTTCCTCACCTGATCCTGGTCTTTTTAATTACGAAGGGGCTTACACTCCAGATCCGCAGAGTGGTAAATTCCGAGGTACTGTAAGGGGGAGAAGTTGATTGGTCCATAGAGGAACTGAACTCAGCCTGCATCCACACTGCTCTCGAACAGTCCAAACACATCCTGCTTGCTTTGTTATTTTTCACCTTTTCTTCTTATTAGTGTACATTTCTAACACCTAATAAATACATTCGTCATGGAGAATTGGTACAGTCACATAACAAATCTTAATTCTGTTTACCTCCCCTCCCTCCCCCTAAACCCACAGATCCCCTTCCCAGCTTTCTTGAATAGTGAATGACTATATTCAGCACACTATTTCCACTATAAATGTTATATCATCCAAACAATTTTAAATAGAGTTGGACCCAACCAAAAAAGATTAAAATGGTCTTCCTTTCATGTTACAAATACTAGAAATAAAGAAAAATTAATAGCCATTTAGAACGTTCAGGCACCCGTCCCTATAAGGCAGGAAAATCAAGAAAAGGAGCAAGAAGTGGGGAATACAGGAGAAATAGGAAGTGCTGGTCAAAGGGTAAAAAGTCTCCTTTGGTCAGGAAGAATAAGTTCTGGTGATCTATTTCTCAGCATGTTAGCTATAGTTAATAATGTCTATTTCAAAATAACTAAAAGAGATTTACAAAGTCCTTACCCAAAGAAATGATAAATGTTAGAGGTGAAAAATATGTTAGCTAATCTAATTTGATTGTTTCACAATATATTTTAATATAACATTATGCCCCATAAGTAGATACAGTGTGTGTGTGTGTGTGTGTGTGTGTGTGTGTGTGGTGCTGGGGACTGAACACAGGGTCTCGTGCATGCGAAGCACACACTATCACTGCTCTATACAATTATTATTTCCCCAACCTTATACAATTATGATTTCTCAATTTAAAATAAATCAAAACTTTAAAGAAGCAAAAGTAAGTCAATAGATATATTTAAAAGGGAACAAAAATGAACATGAAGGAGGCATGGACATGAAGAAAAAAGGACTTCTCACGGGCTAGCTCACTTTTCCATCTTGTCTTGCTCAAGTCTGCTCTCCAGGATGCCTTTAGGGTGATTCATCTAAACTCATTACAACAGTCAAATTCTCAGCCTCCAGCATACTCAGAACCACTGGGGGGGGGTGTTAAATACAGATTGCTGACAACCCACCCCTCAGAGTTTCTAATCCAAGGGGTCTGAGAAGGGATCTGAGCATCTGTGTTCCTAACAAGTCCTAAGATGATGCTAACATTACTGGTCCACGGACCACACTATAAGAACCACATATCTGGAAAAAATCTTTATTTTTAATGAGCCTCAATTTCTTCTTATGAAATAATAGCTACTTTTCAGACTGTTGAAGGGTTAAGTATTTAAAAAATTCTAGACAGATGTTAGATATGATTCTAATTTAAAGAAAAGAGCAAGAGACAGGGAAATAAGACATCAGCCTCCTGGCTACAGGTGTACCATTATGATCTGGCTAGTCACATACCTTCTTTAGCCACATTTGCCCACGTATAAATGTGCTAATTCATGAAACTTATGCATTAATTCATGAAACTAGCATGTATTGAATACCTATTGTATGCCATCCATTCATACTTACTGATATTTGGAGGACATTTAAACTATCTTCCAACTCTAAAGTTTTATACCTGTATAATTAATAAAATTAAATTTTTCCTGTTCTTCAAACCATTGTTCTTCAATGAAGTAAAATGTTTATGAGATCTCAGGTGATATTTAAGTGTCACTTTTGGGTGAACAGACCAAAATACACTGATTGCCACTCAATCAATAAAAACTTTTACTCTATAGATTAAATAGTAACCCACCTTACTATATAACCCTTTATTGAAGAAAGAAACTAGTATGTACACTTGGGTTCCTTATTCTCCAGTTATGTCACATCAACCTTTGGTTACTGAGTAAATGTTTTTGGTCATCATTAGTTCAGGAGGCAATAGACATGGTGTAGGAGTAGAAGGGTGAATAAAATAGATCATTTCCTTTCTATAAGACTTCAAATACGAGTGAAGCAAGCCAATGAAAAATTAACCACTTTGATTAATTTATCACATACACAGGTGAGAGAAATTAAATATCACAAGTATAAGACATTTTATAAATGTACAGCAGGGGAATTTAGCCCATTCTGGAGGATCCAGGAAGTCTTGATAAATCACTTCACATCTCTGAGACTCAAGTTTTTCTCTCATAAAAATGAAAAAAATAAAATAAGATCTACTGCCCCAAGATTTAGATAGTGATTGTAAGTGGTTCAAGACAAAGTGTGTAAAATTCCTACCACAGTATTTAGCACACTATAATTGGTAGCTAATACATTACTGTAATTAATTAGAAGATTATCCATGCAAGTAGAGACTTACAAAGGTCAAAATCAAATTTTAAACTTTAAGGAGTTCATTGGTAATATCATTAACTTAATTTGCCAGTTATTTTTAAATAAAATATAAATTATATTAATTCGGAACATGGTGTCACATAGAATTAAGTCTTCACAATTCTTTTTCTCTCTGCAATGTATGATTCAAAGAGTAGGAATGTTAATTCCACTTTATGAGAGAAGTGGTCAATTACCAACACCCAGACTGTTTCTTGAAACTGAAGTAAAAGTCTTATTTTTCCCAGTTGCTTGAAAAGAATGAAAAAATACAAGACTGGAAACCAAACCAATCAAAGTTCTGATAAGCCAGAGTGGATTTTTGGAATGCATCAGATTCTAATGCACCTCAATTTAAGGATGGATCGATCGAGAACCAGCTGGCTAAGCAGTTAGCATCTTCTTGAAGGAAATGGTGGACCCAACTGAAAGCTGAGATTTGTATGTCCCAAGAAATCCGTCTGAGTTAGGGGGATCGGAAGTCAATAACATGACTTCCAATAACACGATTCCACAAAACAACTCTTTCCATACCTCTGTGCACAAGAGCACACAGAATCATGTGGAAGTAAAAAAATAATAGTTGTCTATTTCATACTTCTAAATTTGAAAATGTGGCACCGAAGTTTAAACTAAGATTTATAAAATATGAGATAAATCGACTTTTGCCTACACATTTTAAAGGGACCTCATAAAAATGATCATTCACTGCCAAGATTTTTAAAAAATCTGTACAGAGTTATATGCTCCTTGGTTCATATCAAAAAGCAAACGAATAGAGGTAAAAAAAAAACCTAAGAAACTCAAAGAAGAATAAGTCAGTGGAAGGCTACTTTGGGTGATGTTATTTTACATATTCAGGCTTCTCTTTCATATTAGTCCCAACATTATTCTTGAACTACACCCACTAAACTCCTATACTCTGCATATTACCTCACGTCTTCCATTTTCTCAGCCTGGACTCCATTCCACTGAAACCAACCTAACCAGTGTCACAGGTCACCTCCCAAGTGCTAATTTGTATTATCCTTTTAGCCTCTATCTGACCCTCAGAAAAATATAGAATTTTTCAGCAGCCAGAAAAGTATGCTTTCCCTCCCTCCAAAACAACCCCATCCCTTCTTCCAGTGATGTAGACATCCTCACGTTTCCTCCGTCAGACATGGCTCCTCCTTCTTAGTCATCTTGATGGTTCTCTCTTCTCTCCATCTTTACATGCTGGAGTTCTTCAGGGTTTCATTCTAGGTTTTATTATTCACTCATTTCCATATACATCTACACCGTGAAGATTTCACCAGCAGATTCTACTTCCTTACCCATATATCAAGACCAAATATAAATTATGTACATCAGGCCTGAATATTTTCTATGAGACCTGTGCTCTTAGGTGGTCCTTAATAACCCCCAAACCAAATACGATTTGACCTCTTTAGGCTGTGATCCTTCAGCCCTCTTCAGCGGTCCCCTGACTCAGGGGATGAGCCCTCCGACCAGCCAGTTCTGGCCGTGGCTCTTGACTTCTCCCTTCCCCTCGGGTTCCATAACCAAACATCAGCCTTTCTTCTATTTCAAACATATATATAAAGCTCATCAGCCTCTCTCAAACTCTACAAGCACTGCCCTATTCAGGCCACCACATTATCTCTCAGAATTACTGCCACAGCTTCCTTTTTTCCTCGGCTCTCCCTGTTCTTCTTCTAATCATTTCTCCAGATTGCAGCCAAGACATCTTCTTAAAAGCACCCTCTGATTGCATACTTCATCCTCTTAAAATCATCAAACACTCCCACAGCACCGTTAGCAAAACACAAACACCAGAATACAGTCAGGATCCTTCTTAATCTGATCCTTGCTAAATCTACCAATCTCTTTTCTAGCTCCTTCCTTTTTCCTCCCCTTCTCTCCCTAGATCCCATTAGTCTGAAATGCTTTCCATTCCTTAGATGCCAGATTTTCTGGTGCCTCTGTACCTAGACCACTGCCCTTTCTCTTTTGAAAACTCTATTTATATTTAAGACTTGAACAAGAATGTTGCAGCCTCCAAGAAGCCCTCCTTGACTCTACCACCTAAATCTAGATTAGGGGTTTATCTTAAATCCCGCATGAACTCAAAAGTACTCCTCACACTCTTCTCTATCCTCCAATAGACTATCACCCTGGGGACAATGACCACATCACTCTGTGTCACGGTTCTATGCACTAACTACTACAGTGCTAAATACTCCTTGAGTGAGTACACATTCGGTTCATATAAATCACCAAAGAGAACTCAATATGCTAGTTGATATGATTTAGAGCAAGAATCTCCAAACAAATCAAAGTGAGTCCTCAAATCTTTTCACCTACTGCCTTAATTATCAGCAAACACCTTCTTAGCAACCTAACTAGAACTGGAATGAAGACAAACTGTAGTATTTGTGCTTTTCATTTAGAGGATCCTCAGGAGGCATCCTCAATAAATGTTTAAAAGGAGCTGTGTCAGTCAGCTGTATAATTTTAGTCACAGAAAGGAATCTTACTTGAAGGTGTAGTCCAGCCTATACTCCGTGCATTGTTGGAAACTAAACAGGTCATTTTGGCTCTCATCAGAGAACGAACTGGGATAGCAAGAGCTAGGCATTCGCTCTTCATCAGCCTCTGCTTCCCTTTCTCCACCCCTCCGTGCTCAACCCAGACCCCACCCCACCCCCACTTCTTTTCCTCCTGCTTACTTTCTGCACACCCGCCCCCCCCTGCACATACCATCCAGGCCATAATCAAGATGTTCAGTTCAGGCTTTAAATCAGTTCTGCTAGTTCTCTCAGTCCCACCCCCATCCACACAAAGACTTCTTGTTGTTTGCAGGCATGAAATAATTAGCAGAAATCTAAATGTAAGCCTTAACTAGTTCTTCCTTTCCAACCAATACCTCAGTGAACTATCTTCACCCAAAAGTAATCAGTAAGACAAAGAGTGTTAAAATTATACATAAAAAACCGCTGGAATTGGAATCAGAGAGAGAGAAAGAATTCCCCTTCCGTTTTCTCCATTTTCATTGTTTCCTCCAGTCCAGGGCCTCCCCCCAAGCGCAGACTGCTGCCTGCCCCACACCCTGCCACATCAGCAGGGAGGGAGCCCAGCAGCATTCGGTATTTGCATCAGTTTCCAGGAATGCTTTTTAACCCAGTTCACTGCTCTGGGTTAGCAGAGATACTTCTCTTCTCCAGCTTTCTTCTCTGTTTATATATGTGTGCTTGAACTTCTATGTTTCTAATTCTCAAAAACCAACCGAAGACCTTTTTTGCTAAAAGAGAAATTATAATCATACTTTCAAGACTGTTTTACTTCTTAAACAATTTTGACAACCACCACTGAATCCACAATTAAACACTGAAGGTCTGGGGTAGCTATCACAAACCCCTGGTGTTAGCTAACTTGACCCCAGAAACATTACCAGATCACCTGCCTGAGGGGCCTGGGAGGAGTTGCTTTCATAAACCCCTTTTATTACATACCTGAGCCATTTTGTTCAGAATGAATCTCTGACTTTTAGCAACATAGGAGAGACACAGAAATAATGTTCTACAAAAGCAATTCAGCTCAGTAGCAAAAAAGGGATAACTCAGTCTTCTAATTAATACGGGGGGGAAAACGACATTTGGAAATGTAGTGTTGATGTTTTTCTTTCCTGACAAAAGTGATTTATTTCCACTTTCAAAGTTTTTGGTTAATTCTATAGCAGCAATATAATTGGGAAAGGGTTAAAATGTTTTTAGAATATACAATTCAACCTCAGCTCCTGTAACCTTCAACACAGCTGTCTACTTGGGAGCAAATTTCATTGTGAATTCCTTCTTGTAAACACCCTCCTAGAACTGACCAGATACCCTTTCAAATTCCTTTACTCCAGGTTCTTTCAAAAAAAACCTTCCAAACTCATCTCCCAAGTCAGTACCTTTAATTAGAGTAAAATAAATATTGCAGATTTTAATTATTTCCTCTTACTTCTATTAACCTTTGTTCGTTAAAGTTTAGAAAAGGCAACCAGTCTGAGAATAGCCAGCTCCTTTTGGTTCATGTCAGCTACTGAGGAGTTAACTATACAGAAATTCTTCCTTACAGCAAAACAAAAAAAGGAAGAGGTTGGGGAAAGAAACGAGAAAAGATTCCCAAGGATCCCATCCACTTTGGATTTGAGGCAACATAGTTGACCTAGGGCTGCTCCTTTCTGATGACAGGACGATGGGCAGAAGGACACTGCCTAGTCGACGTCCACCTCATCCGGATGCATGCCCGGCAGGCCAGGGAGGAGCCTGAAACCCACGGTCTTCCCAAGCCGAGTCCCAAGGGGCTTTGGAAGACAGCATGGGTGTTTCACGTCTCAGGACCTCGGCCTCCCTCCTGCAATGCCTAGTCAAGGCTCCAACTCTTTCTCTCTCTGATGAGGGGTAGAGAGTTGGATGGAGGCAAGGTGGAGGGTGCACGTGGAGGGGAGAATTCAAACCCACACTAGAGGGGCTGCTGGCTTGCATGTTGACTGAGAAGACTGTCCACACCCCACACTCAAATTATAGGTCCTCCAGATGCGTAGGCGCCCGGTAGGGAAAGGAGTGAGGAGTGAGGAGCGAGTCAGAGAGCGACTGGGTGCTGGCTGCAAGAGAGGGTCAGTGAACAGGCAGCAGGGTGAAGGAGGATGAGGGGCTGGCCCCCGGCAGGGTTATCCGGGTCTAGGCCCCGGGGTAGAGCTGGTAAATCCCGACAAGGAATCGTGGTAGATTGGAAACATGAAGGGGGAAAGATGGACTCTCCACCGTAACCTCCCAGAGGAGAGACTGAGGAAGCCAGACCCTAGGTACCCAGCTGCTGCCACTGGGCAGCCAAACAAGCCCGCTAAAATCCAGTTTATAATTCGCCTCGGCAGAGGCAAACCAGGAGGTCGAAGGACGTCCCGGGTGGCTTGGCCTAGTGTGTGCCGATGGGACCCTCCCCGAGCCGGGTGCCACGCCGCCGCTCGCCTGCGCCCCACCCCACACCCAGAAGTAGGCGTCTGCGGCCGGGCCACCCCACCCCCCACCCTTCCTCGGCGGGGAGCGAGCGACTGCGGGCACAGCGAGCACGTGCACGCCCCCGACGCCCACGCGAAGCTGGCCCGGGCCCGGGCCGAGGAGGGGCGGCCTCGAGCTGCGCCACGCTGTCGGGTCCCCTCCCGCGCCCAGCCCCCTCCTCCCCGCGGGCGGCCGCGGGGCACCCAGGGCGGCAGGGCTGGACAGCTCCTGCTTTGATCGCCGGCCTCAGGTCCCTCTAGGCTGCCCGGCTCCCTCAACTCGGCCCACGTCGGTGTCTGCAGAGCGCTCCGACGTGTCCCCGAGCGCTTCCAAACTTGGAAAGGGCGCAGGAGGGCGGGTGGATGGGGAGGGCGGAGGTATGCAGACGGCGAGTCAGAGTTTCCCCTCGAAACCCTCAAAAGTGTCCACGTCCTCAAAAAGAATGGAACCAATTTAAGCAGCAGCCCCGCGGCCACGTCCCTGCCCCCCCGCTCCCTCCCCTGCGCCCCCGCAGTCTCCTCCCAGGGCCCGGCCCGCCCATTGGCCGAGGCGCTTTCGGAGGCGCCCTCGGGCCGGGGAAACTTTTGCCGTATAAATAGGGCAGATCCGGGCTTTATTATTTTAGCACCAAGGCGGCAGGAGGTTTCGGCTAAGTTGGAGGTGCCGGCCGCCACTGCATGCCTGCGCCCGCCAGGTGATCCCTCCTCCGTGACCCGGGTCTGCGACGCAAGGAGTCTGCATGTCTAAGTGGTAGACATGCTCAGCTTTGTGGATACGCGGACTGTGTTGCTGCTCGCAGTCGCTTCCTGCCTAGCAACATGCCAATGTAAGTGCCTTCCGCATGTCGGGGAGAGAGGTGAGCCGGGAGGGCCCCCTGGTCTGCAAAAGGAAAACCTAACCCCTCAGTCCAGCCTGGAGGGAAGGCTCTCTGGCACCTGAAAAGTGCCTTAAAAATGAAAACACGAAAGGCGTGACTCTCGCCAAAAGTGAGGGCATTTTTCCCCCCTAAAGAAAAAGGGCTCACTTGATCCGGATGCTCAAGTTAGTGAGTGCAAGGGGAGCGGAAGGGCTTTTCCCTGAGTTTGAAAATTAGTAACCGTCCTCATGCCCACCTGGTAAATGTCGAGGCCTGCTTCAGAAAGTCCTTTAATTCAGCTTTACAAAACTTGCCTCCTCAACTTGGATCTTCGGGGCGTCCCGAGATTGGTCTGATGATGCTGGAGCAAGATTTTGATGACCAGGATCGCGATGATGGAAAGGCGCCCTCTAGAGGGGGGAGCGCGAAACCACAGGGGACCGGGCCTTGAGGCCTGGACTCCCAGTTAAGGAGTGAGGGGTTTGTCCACCGTGGGGCTTTGCTTTTCTGGTTGGAGCCACCCCACGGCTAATCGGTGTGCCCTGGGAGGTATCCTACAATGTAGAATGGATAGCTTCTGGAACTTAAAATCGCCTTAAGTCATTATCTGGTAATGGAAATGGTAACATCACTTAAATAAAACGTCCTCTACATTTTGTTGAGCCTTAGAGTTACCCCTTCGACATATTCCCAGTGATAACCAGACGCCATGAACGTTGCAAGTTGGGAAGTACCAACCTTGACCTGGGACTGCTCCAGAGATTGGGGGGTTTCCCATGAGTTTAACACTAATTTAACTTGTGACCTTGGGCAAGTCAAAGCGGGCCTTTTCTAAAATGCGAGGTGGAGATTAAATGGACTCCAAGGCTACTTACTTCTGGGTTTTATGATAGAACTAACATGTCAAGATAGAATGAAGAAAAGCAGTCCGTTTTCATCTGGAATATGGCCTCCTAATTACTAGACAAAGATGCGGACTAGATGGGAGTTGATGGCGGGCATCTGGCCACACCCAACACTTCAAAAACCTGCTCCACCCACACGCCACGGAGTCTACAATTGCATAATTACTAATGAGTGTGTGTGTATGTGTGTGCACTCGCCTGTCTTTCCTCCACCCACTTTTAGTACACACACTGTTGATACTAAGGACTTATTGTATTGAACAAATCCACAGTACCAAGTTAGTGTTTTAAGAGATCCGAGAGTGTAAGGGAAGAGTTAACCCCTACAGAAAAAACTGAAAACAGACCCAGGGTAGTTTGAAACTACAAATTGCAACTCACCTTCTGATCAGCAGCCACCATGGTCTGGAATAAACATTACCGAATACATGTTCTTCAAAATGGCTCCCGTCTGAGTAATTAAAAGGCAACTATCCAAAATCTGAAGGGCTTCCGTTAATGAAGTCAGGAATAATTCTTCCTACTGATGAACACAAGGAAGTAAACATATCATTTCTCTAATTTAACAATAATTCTCATAAACAGCCCTTAAATGTCAGTGCTGGATGAGGTTCACCCTCCTGAATTGTGACTGTTGAAACAGATGTTCTCACTCCAAATGACACACTTCTTAGCCACCTAATGAAAACAGTTTTTAGGTCTGACTCATCCTCGTCCAAGCTCGGTCACTCGTGTATCCCGTATAACCTGTAGCTTTATAGTATAGGAAAGAAGTTCAGTCACTAAGGATTTGATGGCATTTTAGCAAAAGGGGGGCTATTACTTCAGTTTATTTTTCCCAGTATTTTTCAAGATCTTTAATCCACAGTGTTTCCATTTATACAAAGCAATCTTTCCTCAGAAACAGTATCGATTCATGTTCATAAATTGATCTTACCTAATTTAAACAAACTAATTAAAAGCAAAAATTCACATGTCTAAATTCATTTATTTTTGTAGTTACTAATATGAAGATTAAACCTTTTGAAAAAGACTTTAAGAATGGTAGAAACTCAGGGAAGTGCTAAGTAACTTCAATGTTTTCTTTCAAAAGTCTGCTTTAGGTAACATACTATCGTAAATTTTACTTCTTTTTGACTTTTAGGTATTAAAAATGATCTAAACCATAAATAATTTGTCTATCAAACTACTGGTATTGTCTTATAGTCAGTGATGCATGTGCGTAATTTCCAGTCTAATTGCTAAGCATTAGAAATATCCTTCAGACAAATTAATATTTCACAGCATTTATAAAATAGTAAATAATTAACAATTTAATTCAAAATATATTTACATATTATTACTGCAAAAAAATCATCTTATTTATCCCTGCCATAATTTGACCTGCATGATTTCCAGGTTATTTGAATATTCTTAATAAAAATATAATTTTTTCTTTAATTATGTAACTCAATTTTATAAACTTGTGTATCAATTTGTTAATTACTCTCACTGATCAATGAAATGACACTAATAATCTTTTTTTTTTACTTTCCCCTTTCCTTTTCAGCTTTACAAACGGTGAGTAAAATTATTTTTCAAAAAAAGTTAAAATTCAAATTTCTTTAGTTCCAGTAATGTCTTTTGTGGGGAGGGAAGGTGAGCCTCCACTGGTATTTACCAACCTGGCTTTCCAAGAAAATTGTAGAGAGAAGTGGTAATCAAAAATTTCTTGGCTGCCATAGAAAGTATCCACCCCATTTTCTAAAATGGGCGGTGCTACTGAATAAGGCCAGCCTAATAAAATACCTACAGGAAGTAGAGAGGAAGGTTTCAACACCGGCTACCATGGAGCAGAAGACTTCACTAAGCTAGGAAACACTGTCGTACTCTTGGAATCATTTGAGGAACTATTAGGAACAAAGTCCTAGCTTGTGAATTGAACTTACAGCATAAGTACAGATAAGTACACATATACATCGTTTTGCACATAACATATTAACTTATTGGTAAAAATTTCATATTATATTTTGATATATGAAACTAAGATAAAAGTAAATGGTCAATATAGTCTATAGACTCCAAAATGAATAATATATATAATTATCCTTATAATAACCTTTTATTTATTCTTTTCTAGGGAACTCCAAGAAAGGTAAGAGTTCAACGTTTCTGCATAAATGTCTAAAATTATCAAAGATAACTTTCAGTTTAACTAAATTTATGGCAAACTATAGAAGGAAAATGCTTTGTCAGGATTTTACCTCCACGAATACACAAAAGTTAAAATAACTTTGTTGTTTAAAATGAAGTTCTATCATCTCCTTGAATCATCTCTAATTACATTTATTTATACAAATTGTTGATTTACATGATAAAGAAAACTTTTTTATTCTGCAGATAGACATATATTATTTTAATTATAGGGTGTAAATAAAAGTTTATTTTAAAGGACTTTGACTACAGTATATAAGTATGCTGCTAAAGATGTAACAGAATGATCATTTTATGCACAATAATCACCTTATTAAAAAACCTGTGTATGATATTGGCCTGATGGCTGGATTTTACAATAGCTTGCAATCCTTGAGTGTAAAAAAACTTGCATGCAATTACAATAAAAACAATATACTTTCATCCATGATATAGTGCCAATTTTTTTTTTTTAGCTACTATCTAGGAACATTGTGGTTAGATTAGTCTTACCAACTAGTTATTATTGAGAATGACTAGTGTGTTCATTGGAAATTACTTAGACATTTATTATCATACTTTTTGTAACTTCCTTGTAGGGCCCCACTGGAGATAGAGGACCACGCGGGGAAAGGGTATGTAATTTTTGGACTCTTGAAAGGCTTTGGCCCATATTTGAATAACTACATATTAGAAACTACAGGAGAGTGACAATTTATAAAAATATTATCTATCCAGATAATTGTACCACCTTTAAATAGCCGAAGCCTCCCAAAAGAAGTGAATGAGCATTATTATATATAATCAATATTCTTTTTGGTCAAGACTATCCTTTTAAAAAGAAAAACTATTACAGACAGCCATAGTCTTTGCATGGTCTATCTTTCTTTGCTTTTAACTGAGCTGTCCAACACATACATAATAGGAAAGTATTTACCAATCACTACACAGTCTTTCTTTTCCACATGTTTTGTTTGCTTTTGAAGTAAGCGCTCTTCTATCGCTTGGGAATGACGGTGAGACAGCAGTGGGCAGCAATAGTTCTCTTCCTAAATGCATACACGTACAAGTTACATTTTATTTGAGGTATTCTTTACTCTCCCTGCTATGCTGAATTGACATTTATCTTACGTGCTGCCAAAGCAAGCACTTCATTGACATTCGTAAGTACATATCTTGCGTTATTTTCATTATATAACATTTTTCCCACTATAGAAATACGCACATCACTTATTTACTTTGAAATGCAGATTTACGTGTATTCCACTCAAATGATTTGTTTAGGGGTAGTATTACGCTGGGTGATTGTTTTAATGTAAATGCTCACAGTAAGAAATCTACAGGATTTCCTACCCTGTGACAAAGTAACCTTATCAATTAATCTACTAGTCACACGTAACGGGCCAAAACATTGAATATGTTCATCAAAGTCAGAAACTAACAATCAACATACCCAGCACGACATTGTGCACTGCAAAACATATGGAGCTCATAGGATCATCTAGCTCCATGTCCAATAGCCAAGATAGTCCTTTAGGAAAATTCCCCTGTCTTGTCTTCGTATGTCAGTTACTAAAGCTCCTTTTAACATAAACTCGTGTCCTAAGTGAGTTTCCATCAATGTCAAATGTGGTATATTAATTTCCACCCTTCATGTACATTGAAAAGTCTGAAGCATACATTTTTGGGTCTCTTTTTTTTTTACATCTTCTAGGTTTCTGTGCAGCCTGTCTAACCCTGTTCTGCTTGCCTTGCACCTAATAGGGCCCACCAGGCACCCCAGGCAGAGATGGTGAAGATGGTCCCCCCGGCCCTCCTGGACCCCCCGGCCCTCCCGGCCCCCCTGGTCTTGGCGGGGTGAGATGTCTTAAATATTTTTAGCTTCTATTTGACTTTAGTTTCTTATACCTCTCTTGGAAAAGATTCAATGTAGAATTTATTTTTAGCAGTTAAGGGGGAATCTGCCGTTTGGAAATTAGTATATTTTATTTCATTTCTTTCATTTCTCAAGGTCCCGCTTTGCCTGATCTCTTTGGGAGGCCCTGTCAATTTCAGAGCTGATCTTTATGTTCATTGATGTGGCCATCGGCACCATTATTTAATTTGGGGAGTTAATAATTTTTATCAGTAAGGCACAAATAAGAGGTGTTGTATTATTAAAGAAGTTGATTAGATTGCATTATCAAGTGAAATTCCTGATCTTAAGCCATTTCACAAACAACCTACATTTTTTATTCTCCTTGGTTTGAAGTCTGCTGAACCAACATTCAAAGTGGTTTTAGGTTTAATTTGCTTGAAACTAATTTGAGAAAAGTGCGTTTCCCTTTTTCATTAATATCTTCTTGTAGGTTTATGTCTGTAACAATGGCGTGAGTGCCAAATGGCCTCACCGCAGGAAGGAAAACATATTTGCTTAATTGGTTAGCACTATGAATCAGAAGCCTGATTCGAACAGCCAACTTTATGCCAGTAACGCAAGACCTTTCTCCCCCAAAGATCTTATTATGATCACTTATCTACTGAGTCTATTAAAAGGCACCTTCTTTAATAGAGCTACCACTCCAAGAGAGATCTTTAACAGTAAAGTTATTACTGTGAACTATTTTGTAAAAGTTTAATCTTCCAAGGGGCATTTTAATTTAATTTTTCTCTAAATTTAAAACTCTTTATACCCTTCCTGAAACTCCACCATGAAAAAGGTCTCAATCGTTTCGTGTAGTTCTGATGGGCAAGGGCAACAGGAGGTGATGTAAAGTTGTCCTTTTGCTCTCTGCTAGTTTATTAGGAGCTATCTGAGACTTTAAACATCTAGGAAGCTTCCCTTCCTCCCTGTAGACGCAGGGAGTCTGAAGAGAGGAACAGAGTCAACAAGGCAAAGGAAAAGTCTTAAAATGTAAGACAAGGAGACGTACCACTTCAAGCTGGGTGTGGGCTGTTTTAAATTTAAATGTCTCCTGACTCTTCAGGAGTTTAGCTCAGTTAGAATTCTAAACTAAATGTAAAAATATTGCTCTCTTCTAAATAGCAACAGAAATTTTTTTTCAAGCAAAATGGAAGAATGAACTCTATGACAAATAAACATAGATTAAATATCTACATATTTTTCTTTACCTCTCCAGAACTTTGCTGCTCAGTATGATGGCAAAGGAGTTGGACTTGGCCCTGGACCAATGGTATGCTTATCTCTTATCCAAAATATATATTACAGAGAACATTATGTTAAATTTCACAGTGTCATTTAGTTAGCTACTTAGGTTAACATTTAATACTTGAATTAGACTTATTCAGATCTATCAGAATCTCAGCCTTGGTTAGGGACTTAAATTTCCTTTACAACTATGCCTCATTAAGAAATATTCAGGGCTGGAGATTTAGCTCAATGGTTAGAGTGCTTGCCTAGCTAAGTGCAAGGCCCTGAGTTCGATCCCTGGCACACACACACACACACACACACACACACACACACACACACAAAGAAATATTCAGATCAGATTCAGATCAGATATTCTTGCCTAATCTTTGGACATAGTAACCATAACTTAGACAAATCAGTCGAATTGGAAATACTGATGCTGATCAATCTTTCCACATTCTTTAACATTGCTCACAATGTTAAGCAACACTTAGAAGCATGCAACTATTAATTAAGTTCCTGGAAGATGTCAGAAAAGATCCCCAAGTTATGATGCAAACCTTTCATTTTATAACTGGACAGTTTAAGCCCTGTTCCCAAAGTCCTGCATGTAATTAAGGACAGAGCTAGAACAAACCACCAGGCCCGAGCTCGGGCTGTCAGCACCTGGCTTATGTAGTTCTAGAACGGAGCATTCGTTTAGTTCCGAGTATTTACCAGGTGCTCGCGGTGCAGCCTCTGAATTATGTACTTCCGGAGACAGCGGTGAACAAATGTGCCAGATCCTGACTGTCCCCCAGGAATTAACAATACCACCGATGTCTCTCATGCTCCATTTTAATTTTTAAAATTCTTTTTCAGTCTATTGGTTATAAGTCATTATACAAGAGAATACATGTAAAATTTAGCATTTATGTTACTCAACACAGATATTCAGGAACATGCCCTGTCATTTGAGTAACAATTTCTAACGATTCTGTATGTGCTCGTGACCATGATTATTACTATCAGACAAATGGGGCTTCTACCAAACATAAATAATGTGTCAGGAAAAAACTGATAAAATCATGGAAAAGTATTACTAGTATAATATATGAAAAAGAGGAAAAACATTACTGGAAGTAAAACCATTAGGTTGATTAAATACTACAGAATATAATACACATGCACACACAATTTGGTGACTCTAATTACTTCTTTCCAAAGGTATTTATCTGGCCACAGTTAAAGTAATCTTTAAAATAGAAATTGTACCTGGGCTGTGGATCCGGTCACCCGGTGCTCCATCTTCTAGTAGAGCTAATGGTCCGCAATAAACTAATACACTATAAGGGCAAGATAATATTTTCTGTAAATTAAAACTCTCACTTGAGAAGTAATGTACACTTAATTGATGGTTTCCAATTTGCTGATTTTTCCTGGTAATTTAAAATGTTCATATCGAAATGAAAAAGTGCATGAGGGGGGATGTCGTTCAGTTTTGTTTATATTGGATATTTGAAATTAGCTGTTTCTGCTAATGCCAGACATTAGTCAGTTTTAAAGTGGCACCTATTTCTCAAGAAGCAGCAAAAAGAGAAATAAAGTAATTTGTTAGTAAATGCCATTTTGAAAAAGCACACGCAAACTGGGAAAATTAATATGGATTTCAGATTCTCCTGTCTTTAAAACATCTCTCTGAGGGGCACAGAGCAGAGTATTTTACTTTTAAATATCAGCAAAATATAATTTAAGCTCGTGCATCCACATATATGCACAGACATATGTAATCTACAGATATGTATTTCACAAACAGGGGAGATGGGCAGCAATAAAGTATTCAAGTAATTTTCTGTGTGGGAAAATCAATAACTATAAAGCCCCAAGGGTTCTTTTCTGAATTAATGAGTAATCATAGTTTGTCTCACAGCTTCCACAAAATAAACTACCCTTTATGTAAATAAAATGGTTGCAAATACATGGAAAAGGAATAAATTTAATTAAAAATTCATGATGTCAAAGAAAATTACTTTTAATGTATACCTAAAAATATGTTTATTGAAAAGCAACAGCTTCTTTCAATGTCAAAGCAATTTCTAAAACCAAAGAAATAATTCCTATAATTAATATGATGTGCATTTGAAATAAAATCCATAGTGTTTCAGTATAGGCATTAACACAGGGATATAAACTTGTGGGCAATGGGCCCTACAGGTTAGCTTCCATGAGTATCATTACTGCAAACAGAAGAATGTGTATTTAGCTTGCAAACTAATAACATTCTGTTTCTTACTTTTGTGTTCCAAAATAGAGAACAAAGAGGAAAAATATCTGCTGTCATTCAGGCCTTATTTTAAATAATATCCTATGTGGCTGTTTCAGTAATATTTTCTTTTTCCTTCACTCCTCATTATGTCCACTTTTGTTTGACATTTTTGTCAGTCATCAACAGCCCTTAACGGGTCTGTAAGGTCCTAGCAAACCTCCCTCTCTAATCATTAAGAAGGGCTTTGATCCTTTTCAGTGTGGGACCCTTTGTGGAAATAAAAAGATCAGTTTCTTAGCTAAGTATGACGTGGGTAGATGACATATGATCAAGGGAATCCAAATGGAAAGCTTTGGGAGCTGCATTCAAGACAGTTTTATATTCTGGATTTGTGTGGAGACCGATCAATTTCATTGCATTAAAACAACCTCAATATGGACATTTGTGCACAACTTTAAGGGAACTATGACAACTCTATCCGGTTCTCATTGAGTTATGTTGATTTGGGCTGGAAAAGAAGCAAAGGGATAGCAAAGGGAAGAGACAGCAAAAGAAGCAAAGGGCTAGAAACGATGGGGGAAACTCAGGTTCTTACATGCTTCCTTGAGGGGGACAAAAGCTGTGAAATAAAAGCAGGACAGATCTATCCATAACAAAATGTCTATGGCACACTGGTGTCTTAGCTAACCTCAATGTACCTAAAGTAATTTACCTAACCCAAAACAACTCATTTTACCCCAACAAAATCCATGACAATTTATCACTGCTAATCCTATCTATCCTCTTCACAGGGCTTAATGGGACCCCGAGGCCCTCCTGGTGCAGTTGGTGCCCCTGTAAGTATGAAAGGCTTGCAATTTCTCTTATGTAAAAAGAGAGGGAAATAAAAGGAAAGACTTGGAATGGAACTTTTCTCTCCCTCTCTCTCTTAGGGCCCTCAAGGTTTCCAAGGTCCTGCTGGTGAGCCTGGCGAACCTGGCCAGACCGTGAGTAGTTTTCTCCCTTCGTGATCAATGTTTTTTCCAGAAGTTTATGAAGATAACCTTAGCCAAATGACTGGTCTCCCTCTTTCTCAGGGTCCCGCAGGTGCCCGTGGTCCACCTGGCCCTCCTGGCAAGGCTGGTGAAGATGTAAGTGTTTACACCTGTGTTTCTCTAAAACCCCCTTTCCATGTTCCTGCCTAGACAAGAATTTCTGGATCCAAATCGAGTGTTCTGCCAAAGCTGAGTATGCCTGACATAACTTTCCCCATAAGGGAAATATTACCTTTAAAGAAATATTAATTAACTCACTTGTATTATGGGACATGTGATTAGTAATTAAATATGTGTTTGGATCCATATTTTTCTGTGATACCTTTTTCCTCTGTGGTGAAAACAAGATGCCCCCACTTTTGTCTGATGGTTTCCCAAGTCAAGTCTAACCCTATGATGTTTTCATGTTTTAGGGTCACCCTGGAAAAGCTGGACGAACTGGTGAGAGAGGAGTCGTTGGACCACAGGTGAGACTTTTTATAATAGTGCACAGTCCAAACATTAGAGGCCTCTCAGATATAAGATCGTTGCTACAGCAAGCACCCACCGAAATGGTGCACAGAGGTCACTCACACACAGAGGTCACTCACACTTGCGAGTCATTCACACTCACTGAGGGCATCTGACAAGGAACCGAGGGAAGAGTGCATGTATTTTTATTAATGCAAATAATCTGAATTGGTGACAACACATAAACCAGAAACAACTAAACTGTGTGTTCTACAAATACTGTAGTCTTGGATATGCACGTTAGTGCAATTAATCTGTGGGTCTGAACTTTAAAACATACTAGTCTTTGATTCTAAACTTGAACTTTGATGAAAAGAATTACTTTGGAAAGAAAAAAAAAAATCAATGTCCTTTTCTTTATGACAAAAAACATTTACCTTCTTCTGAATTTCTTTCTAAGGGAGCTCGTGGATTCCCTGGAACTCCTGGACTTCCTGGCTTCAAGGGTCCTAGGGTGAGTGCATTCTTTACCCAGCTGACAGAAAGTGCAGATTATTTATCAGAAAATAACTCAGTTGTACTTAAACCTGGGGTGACACATCCTGGCTTCCATAGTCCTGGAATTTGCCAAAGGGCAGGGAAAATTTAAGAGTAAGACTGACTGAAAGTGGAACGTGTTTTTCAGTCTGTTCATACCAGCAAGAAACAGGATTGCCACGAAGAAACTGGATAGAATATGTACTATGTCTGAGTACTGATAACTCTCTGAAATTAATTATTAACTACAACAAGGATGTGAGAGGGGATCTAGTCCTTCCCTTCTCGAGTGCATGGTTGGGTGGCTCATCTGGGGCAACTCAGACAGCTCGCCTAGAGCTGGAACCTGTGTCTCCATTCTGCACAAGTGGGCACAGGTTTCACGCAGGACACAGCAATTGCTAAGGAAGAAGATTTGGATCTGCCCGAGCACTGTAGTAGAACAGCATTTTGATAATAAGGATTGCTTTTCAGGGACACAATGGTATGGATGGATTGAAGGGACAGGCTGGTGCTCCAGGTGTGAAGGTAAGTACTGCTAGACACATTGTTTTCAAAAATTGATTAAATTTCCCCATCACCACCAAAAAGCGTATTTGTATTGTACACTACACACATTCTAAAAAGTATCCTGTTTTCTCTTCTATACTTCGAATCTCCCAATGGAAGGGACTATGAGATCCTATGACAAAAAGCTAATTATTAATATTTATTTCATGTCTATTAAGCCATTGAGACACAAATAATGTCAGTAATTTCCTCTTTCAATTCCTTTCCTTATCCAATAACTTCAGCCAATCCCTGTAGCCAAAATAGAGGTAAATAAACATATAATCAGGTTTTAGGACACTTTGTTATTTTAAACTGTAAATTCTCCTTTGGCGTGTACTAATTAGATAGGTACATTCATGTCACAACACACTTTTCAACCTCTTTCCTGTGATTTATCTGCGCACACTCAAAAAAATTTTAATTAGGTAATTAAAGTCTCAGAAGTGTGTTATCTCTTGGCTAGGCTCTTCTCTGACAGCATTTTCAACTATAAAATGTTCTCTTTCCTATTAAGGAGATAATGTGATATTAAAGTGAATACCAACGTAATTACAAATTAATGAGTAACGAATACTAGCGGGACCAGAAATGAACATGAATATGGAGAATCTGTTCCTACTCTCCAGCTGCCACACAAATGGATAAGGTCAAACTCATTCTCCCAGGAGCCCAATATAACAGCTCAGACTACTAATCACACTATCATAAAATGTTAGAGCTTCGAGGAGCTTCATAGGCTCCCTCATCTTGCACATGAAGGAAACTGAGGCTTAGCAAGAGCCAGTGACTTGCCCAAAGTGATGTGTAGTGATTAGAAGGGCATAGGCTAGAAATCCTGATGCCCGCTCTGTGCTTTTACTTAGCAAACACACTTCACCTGGAACCCTAAGAATAAAATACCAGGGTTTTTCTATACCTATGTCAGATTATTTTGAAGGAAAGTTTAAAAATAAGAGTTGAAAATAAATATGACACAAATATTATGAAGCTCCAAACTTTAATGCATATTTTATTAAATTGATAATATTGAGTGCTCACAATAACTTTAAAGAGGGTAAATATGGTTATATTGACAGCAAATTTATCATTTGCCATCTCTTTTCATAATATCATCCCTTAATATATAAACCTAGTCTAAATGACATCCATAATATAAAGTGGAAATTTGAGAGAAGGTACAGTCAAATAACCATGCCATCTTAGCACCTTGACAAAGAATCACATTTTAGCAGTCTTTAAAATGTGAGTGTCTGGAATAGTTAAGAAACAATCTATATATGCAAGAAATGTTGCAAAATAAATGCATAGTTCAAATTGAAGTAGTAGGGTAAAAAAAAATCATTGAATCAGAAGAAAGTAAATGATAGATCTATGTAATGAACAAGAACTGCATCTTTCTAACCCGTGTAGGGTGAGCCCGGTGCCCCTGGAGAAAACGGAACTCCAGGCCAGGCAGTAAGTATTGATCACTTCAAGGTAAATCTAAAAGCAAGCTGGAACTTCTTTTATGTTTTTACAAATTAGTACCATTTTCCTCAGTGTTGTATTCTTGGATATTTTTCTAATAGCCTCTTTCACATTTAACTGAAATCCACTATCTTTCGGTTGGTATTAGAACAAGACCTATTGATTTTTCGGGGAATCTTGCACATATTGGAAATTGGACAAACCAAATGATGTTTGTGACAATTTTTGAATTAGCATTCTGGATTTTAATGAAAATATTTCTGCTTCTAGGGAGCTCGCGGGCTTCCCGGTGAGAGAGGACGTGTTGGTGCGCCTGGCCCAACTGTGAGTGTCTCATTTTTGTTCCTTTTTAGCCTTTTAAAAAGTCTTCTGCTGACTGCCAACTAACTTGCTCCTCGACTCTCTCCCTTTTTTCTTCATAGGGCGCCCGTGGCAGTGACGGCAGTGTTGGTCCTGTGGGTCCTGCTGTAAGTTGTGATCCGGGGAATTCGGGAGGGTTCAGAGCATGGATGGGAGCCATCTTCTTCATTAATTTCCTGTAAAACAACATCATTTCAGACATTTAATTAAATTTTCTGTGAGATCTTTTGACGTTTATAAGTATTGTAGGCCACTTGTAAGTATGTGGGACTACTGATTGCAGTAGAAAGTAAAATCAGCCCTGCCTTAGATACCTTGAATGTCTTCCTTTGATAAGATGTTATTCTCAACGTACTATCTGCCACTGTTTCCTTTGTCAGTATCAAGTAAGATGGCGACACACTCAGCTACTTTAGTCTTCTGTTGTTGTTTTCCTAATTCACATAGAGGAAATTCCTTACCACTTTCTGCTTTGATTTCAGGGTCCCATTGGAGCTGCTGGCCCTCCAGGCTTCCCAGGTGCCCCTGGTCCCAAGGTAAAATCACTGCTGACCATTGTCACTACCTTGATAAACTTTTTACTGTGCTGTGAAAGACTAAAACTTTGCAGAAAGAGAGATAATTACAGAAACGTTTCTTAATTAGTCCCAGCTGATATAGAATTACCAATTTTCTCACTCCACATTCAAAATAGATCATGTCTCTGCCCTTGCACACTAGGAGCGTAGATATAGCTGGCAACACGGAAGCTGAGTCCATGCAGCCCTGTGGGATAAACTTCCAAACTGCTTAGCACTGACTAAGAACCAATGTCAGCCACAGAGAGACAGAGGTGGAGAGAAGACAGACAGCAATAATAATCGAAATGGTGGAACGAAGCTAGGAAAGTCAGAAATCAATTTCAAATTTTAAAGCACACCAGATTAGAAAAATGATTGCCATTCTGAAGAATTTTCTTAAAACTTGCTATCCCAATAACAGGCATGCACTTTCATAATTTGCTGTCTAAGTCCTCTGGGTCGTTTCCTCTTTTAGGGTGAAATTGGGCCTGTGGGTAACCCTGGTCCTTCTGGCCCCGCGGGTCCCCGTGGTGAAGTTGGTCTTCCTGGTCTTTCTGGCCCCGTTGGACCTCCTGTAAGTAGCTGTGGTCATTAACCTTATTGGACAGAATGCTGGAGAGAGGGGTGGAAAGAACAAGTTGGGGTCAAAAAAGACCAGAAATATTCCAATTAGCTGGCAACTTTCTCCTTTGCCTTTCCTCATAGGGCAATCCTGGAGCAAATGGCCTTCCTGGTTCTAAGGGGGCAGCTGTGAGTATACATCCGGGTAGCTAACATGTGCTGCTTTGGGTTTAAAGGCATTTAATGAGTGCTCCCTCTGTAGCCTGTGACCTTGTGATAGACCATGCTCTGTTTTCCCTCACAGGGCCTTCCTGGAGTGGCTGGGGCTCCCGGTCTCCCTGGTCCCCGTGGTATTCCTGGCCCCCCTGGTGCTGCTGGTGCTACTGGTGCCAGAGGACTTGTGGTAAGTAGTCATAACAGTGGCTTTGTGCACCCCGAAATGCTAGCTCTACCATCATTTCATCACTATCTAGTCTTCCTACAGTTTTGTTCTTCCTATTTTTCTTCCCTTAGCTTCTTTAGTTTGTGTTTCCTACGTAATTGTATGTATCCAAATGTCCATCCCCTTGTGCTCACATGTACACACACACACACACACACTGCTCCTGCTATCTCAGGAGCTCATGCCAAGATAAATGAGGCAAAGCTCTGCAGTCTTCATCCTGCCCTTCCACCAACCCCAATGCTAAGTAGGTCACTGAAGTATGAATGGGGTACATTTCTTGGAGAACTTGAGCTTCCTTTTACCTTAACCCAAAAATGTTCCAAGAGATTTGTCCACCAGAGAGTTCTGTCAAACATTTGTCATTTGTCTTGGATCTTAGGGTGACCCTGGTCCAGCTGGTTCCAAAGGAGAAACTGGTAACAAGGGTGAGCCTGTAAGTAGTTCTATAATCATAATTTTGTGGCGTTATTATCCTTTCAATCCAGTTTCTGGAGCTGGGCAGCATATAACAACTATTTTTCTACTTTCCTCTGTTGTGCTTTTCATTACACAGGGTTCTTCTGGACCCCAAGGTCCTCCTGGTCCCAGTGGTGAAGAAGGAAAGAGAGGTCCTAATGGTGAAGCTGGATCTGCCGGCCCCCCAGGACCTCCTGGGCTGAGAGTAGGTTCCAAATGCTCCAGACACCCAGACACACCAGAGACATGATGCTTCACTGGGGATTGGTCAAAATCACTGCATGCATTTTCTAGATGAAAGAAGCATCTGCTTTCCATCTGTTTTTATTAAATCAGTGGCTCAATTTGGTAGGTTACAACACTGGTCTGGAAACAGTGTTGACCTACTTTTGCAGGGTGCTCATCCACATCTTCCCTTGCGATTTGAGTGTTTGAAGTGCTTTGGCTCTGTTTGTGCCGTGTTTTAATAAACTCTGCTTTATCAGATTCATGTATTTTCTCTAATTCTCTTCTTTTTCCTGTGCTTTCTTGCAGGGTACTCCTGGTTCTCGTGGTCTCCCTGGAGCTGACGGCAGAGCTGGTGGCATGGTAGGTCGTCTATCACGCATGTCCCAGGAAGGAACTGAAACTTCTTCCAGTGTGTGAGTTGTGAGCTTTGGCATCGCCCACTTTCTTTTTAACAGGGCCCTCCTGGTAGCCGAGGTGCAAGCGGCCCTGCTGGAGTCCGAGGCCCCAGTGGAGATGCTGGTCGCCCTGGGGAGCCTGGTCTCATGGGACCCCGGGTAAGTTTCAGATGGATTCCAAGCAAGTCACATCTGGCACTATTTTCTTCTGTAACGGGTTGGTTAACGTTGAAGACAGCAATAAAAGCATCTGAAGTAAATTTGTTAGTAGGCTTGCTGACAGTTGCCTTTTTAATTTAACTTCATCAGCGCTCCATAGATATTTTTCATGTATTTAGTTAGTTCATAAATTTCCTATTTATTCCTTGATACAATGGCTTGATCTATTCTTTGGAAGAGCACATTTATTTTAATATATCCAAATTAAGTTGGTTCTCCTATCAGCATGAATCTTTTATCTTAATTTGTGAGCTTTATATAGGGTGTTCGTGAACTATATCAGGGCTATATGTTATTAGTTTATTAGATTCATAAGTGAAATCATTTTTCAGCAATCACAAAAGGCTGTAATGTATTCTGCGTCACACAAGTTATGGGGAAATGACCTTTAGATCTGTAGACACTCTAATTCATGGCAATAGAGTAATTTTTTGCTCCATTATCTCTTAGAGGTGTATATCAACTATAATTGTACCATAAACAAGTAATAGAGACACCAAATATAGCAATAAAAGAACGCTTTGGAAATTGCTTGCTGAAAGTATTAGTTTTTCTATTATGAGGTAAATAGCATGGCGCATTTTGCCCATATAGCGTGTTACTTAACAGTTTCTTGTGATAGCTGTAACTGGATCTGTTGCACTAAAATTCAATAAAAGGAAAGGCACAAAAAATAGAGGAAAAATTTCAGTGCTCTTTTCACACCTCCTGGCTAGTGGCTAATATCCCTAATGATTTACCCCGAGCAAAAAAAAAAAAAAAAAAAAAAGGAAAAATGCTTTTGTGAGATTCCAATTAATTTGAGACATGAGTATGTGAATTGAAGTGCCAATATGAAAGCATCCTCATTTGTTTTCCAGGGTCTTCCTGGTTCCCCTGGAAATGTTGGCCCAGCTGGTAAAGAAGGCCCTGTGGTAAGGATTGCTCATTTTCCATTACATGTTCAAGGACACTTATTGCACCCTTATCAAGTCCATTTTGTGGCTTATTTATACATGAATACATTGAAAATAAATATCAGCCACCTACCTCATCTGGGAACACAAAGTAATAGGTTGTAATTATGGAGTCCAAATGAACGCAGGACTGAAAGCAGAGAAAGGCAAAGAAAAACATGGCAGGAAAAATTGAAGCAGGTGACAAGGGTATGGAGAGAGGGGAGAGACAGGGAAATTGCATACATATGAGATGGAATTGGCTGTGTGTACACTGACACCCTATTTAGAAAAGGGAAATGGATTCATAATTTCCTGACACTTTATGCAAGAAGCCCTGTGCATTCAGAAAACCTTTCTGTTTCATCCCACGGCAGCATCACGCGCTTGAGGCTTGGAGACCATGTTGCTGCTGAGTAAACTTTGGATGTACTCTGATTTCAGGGTCTCCCTGGCATCGATGGCAGGCCTGGCCCCATCGGCCCAGCTGGAGCAAGAGGAGAAGCTGGCAACATCGGATTCCCTGGACCCAAAGGCCCCTCTGTAAGAATCGCCATGACTTCCTCTCCCTTAGCGCTTTTTTACTACAGTTCACCAAAACTAGCATTTCCTGCTTGTCACATCAGTATACCACAAGGGAGATGGGGGGTCCTTTCAATCCAGGAAGACCGTGGGCAGCGTACCAAATGAAGGGCTGCCCCCAACATGTCCTTACATACGTGCCGAACACCCACCTCCTGGGACCCGAGTCTCAGCAGACGAATGGGCCTCTTACTGTGATCAGAGACGCATGATGACGGATCCTACCATGGATGATAGAGTTCAAGGACTGGGAACTAGCAAGAAGTTTCAAATTTGTCATGACTAATTGGACATTAAAAACATAAGACCGTTTGGTGTCTTATTTTGTCTTTCATTTTTATTACAGGGTGATCCTGGCAAAGTTGGTGATAAAGGTCATCCTGGTCTTGCTGGTGCTCGGGTAGGTGCCGACTTCTGTACGAACCTAGTCACATAGAATTTACCCAAGAGACACTCATCCTCTGAGGCCATTTAATGTTATTCTGTCACTCTTTTCTAAGATGCCATCCCGGAGGGTCCCCTTTACCATCATACAGTGTCTTCTTTCTTTAAACACACATACAAGGCAGTGAGCTATGACGAATCAGAATGTATGTTCAGTCAAAGATATTTACAGAAGCACTTGGTCCTTATTTCACTCACCTTGTGATTAAAGGGGTTTGAGTACAGAATTGTAGTCTCTTGTCTTTATAAATTGCCTTCTATCTGTGAAGTTGCCTTGAACCATATCGAAAGTTGAAGGGCAGCATTCTGGCCTGGGAAATAACCCACAGTGAGTTTAATTTGTGCTGAAAGGACAACTGTGTTCTGAGGACTAACTTAAAAAGGTGCTTTGAGACATTTTCAACTGCCTGGCTCGCAGGTAACTGGTGTCAGCATTTCTGTTCACCATTTTTAGGGTGCTCCTGGTCCTGATGGAAACAATGGTGCTCAGGGCCCTCCTGGGCCCCAGGTGAGTATTTCTCCAACTCTCTTGTGCTTTTATGCCCTACGATGCACCAGTCCCAAAATGCATTCGTCTCCATTTTCCAGTTCAAAAGTTAGGTAGCTAGGCAGCAGTGGTGGTAAACATTGCTATTTATGCCTCTGTCCCATCCCTTTCAGGGTGTCCAAGGTGGCAAAGGTGAACAGGGTCCTGCTGGTCCTCCAGGTTTCCAGGTGAGTCCACAGAAACATGTGAAATACAGCCTTTGGCCAGACTGTCGGCCTCCACCTCATCGTGTCCCTCTCCCCTACCGCATGGATCACAGCTTCGCAGCTGAAGCAAAGGGACCATTTTTTTCAAAGCAGTGCTTTAATAACTTTTAATAGCACCCGTGTTGATCATAGGCCATTCCCCCTTAATCAAGTACTAGCAAATTCCCTGAATATAACCATAAGATTGAGATTTGTATTTTTCTTCATTTAGGGTCTGCCTGGTCCTGCAGGTCCAACCGGTGAAGTTGGCAAACCAGGAGAAAGAGTGAGTAAAATGAGTAATGATAAACCCACCCAAACTTGCACATTTCCTTCTGCTTAATGCCCTACGACAGCACAATCACAATATGTAAAAGGAAATTTCCTATTTCATGTGTTAATGATAGTGTTCTACTTACGTTGATGCTGAGAGTGAATGAACAAAGTCACTTATTTTAGTTCAAATTACTTTGTTTCGTGGGTTGAGTGGAACATCCCATTATAAAAGTAAAATGTACCAATGAATATTTCATGTAATAGCCTTACTTTTTGTTTTGTTCTTGGTCGTGTTAAAATACAAATTATTTCCTTCTCCATAGTGAAAACGCAAATGCACTGATTTCCCATCAAACTAGACCCTGAAAAATTGCTTTTAATGTTTTTCTTGGCATTCAGACATGACACTGCTATCCACAATCAGAGCATGAGTTCTGAGTCATTTTCTCTGTAATTGTGATGAATGCATCTCAATTTAGTTACATTCTGTGGCCTCGTCTCCTTTGTCAACAGCGGGGCACATTAAGGAGACAGCTGGTCAGTAATAAAAGAGATACACTTGGGTGTACAATTAACTAAGTAATGTACAGAATATGATAATTTCTATTAAGAAGGCAGTCTGTTATATAGCTAAAAACAGGCAATGTCTGATAGTGTTGCTTATTATTTATCATATTATCAAAGAAGGTAGTCTGCTTTGTCACCCTTTTCAAAGCCATAAACCAAATGAGAAACCTAAATTTTCTGATCCCAAGTTCTCAGATAGATCCGTCATTGATATCAGTTGAATTCCCTCTTTGTGTGTATTTTTCCATAGACAACTAAAAGCTTCATTGCGCTTCTCAGTGTGAACACTTAGGCTTCTTTGTAGGTGGAGTGCAGGCGGCTTTATGTCACTCTGTCAGAACCTTTCGAATATCACATTCTTAAGTGAATTTAGAGCTCACATAAACATTTCACACTTTCTTTATTCCCATGTTTTGCCTAGGGTCTCCCCGGTGAATTTGGTCTCCCTGGCCCTGCTGGTCCAAGAGTAAGTGTTATTTAATTGACTTTCATAGAATTCTTGGCAATGCACTTTTAAAAAAGAATAGTACTTCCTCCCAGAGCCACTGATGACCCTCCTTGCACTAAGCTGTTGATCATTTTCTGCAGTCAGACGTGATTTGCAGGGAGCATGAAGATAGCTAAGTTATAATGGACTTTGCTTAGTTGCTTATATTTCCTGTTCAATAACCACGTGGTTATATGAAACATAGATGAACCAATATATGTTATAGTGAACAATTTATATAAACATGATATATTTATGACAGTGGCTCAGTTTGAGCCCAGGAAAAGCAATACCTTAGTGAGATTAGTAATGCCCTTCCTAATTTGCTTTGAGGTTTTAAATCTACAGCTGAACTCACAGGCTTGGGGATTTAGCTCAGTGGTAGAGCGCTTGCCTAGCAAGCACAAGGCCCTCAGTTCGATCCCCAGCACCTAAATAAATAAATAAAGCTGAACTCATGAGTCTAATTTTATAAAGAAAAATAAAGAGATGGAGGGAGGGGGCAGATCAGGAGGGCAAGGGGATAGAAAAAGAATTACAATGTGTCAGGTACATGTACCAACTCCCCACAAGAAATGTAATCATTATGTACTGTAAACACTAATAAAAAGTAAAAATTGATAAAAAAAATTATTGAAGAAATCACAGAAAAAGAAAATAAACATTTAGCGTGTGGATATTAGCATAACTGGAATGTTTGTTAGTTTGCCATTAAAGTATCCCATTATGTTGCTGGTTACCATATACATTGGAAGCCTGAAGGTAGGGTCAAAAAAACCATAGTACCATAGAATCAAGTTATCTTAAGGTCTTTTGATATGCTTGCAGTGTGGACCTGTGTGATAAATATTCTTAAATGCAGGCTGAGAGATGTTTAGATAGATGATAGATGAGTTACAAATACACACATATACATATCATATACATTGAATATTATAACTATTACATCATTATTGTACGAGTTTATGAAAGGGGACAGATACAAAAATATAATCTTATCTGCACCGACCATTGGTATTTAACTAAGATGCCACAATCTTTCCCTTTAATTTTTACAAATAACCAGCATGTATTTTTTTACCTATAAACATCCCAGAAAAGACCACAAATAAATAATTAACAAGCAAGAAAATAAATGCTGAAGTTTGAATATCATAGTCTATAAGAAACAAATTTTGGATCTGTAGTCCCAGAACATTAGAACCAAATGAGTCTTTAGAGTTTATCTCATGCGATCCCTTCACTTTGTGAGTGGAGAAATTAAGAACAAAAAAAGAAAATTCTAACTCCCTCAAAAGTGACCAAACCAGGACTAAAAATCTAGACCTATGGTGTGTAAATCAATGTGTCTGAAAGTGACTTCGTCTAACTGCGGTTTTTCAGGGAGAACGCGGTCCACCGGGCGAGAGCGGTGCTGTTGGTCCCTCTGGTCCCATTGGAAGCCGAGGTCCTTCTGGACCCCCGGGGCCTGACGGAAACAAGGTAAGACTCCGTGTTTTATAGATTGCTGACGCGTCCCAGGGCATCCTAGAATAGGGTAATTAGAGCAGAGTAATAAGTAGAGTAACCGAGTAGAGTAATACAATAATTTTTTTCAGATTTTTATTTTCGGTTTTGTGACAATTGCCACCTCAGTAAATAGAAATTTGATACAAGTGGATCCAAATTATTCCAAAGAAAACTGGAAGTAGAGGGATTTCAGTGTTCTACACACAGTAATGAATTGGTATAGGTTTTGCCCTTTCTCATCACATCATTGATGCTTTTGTTTGAATCAAGAACCTTCCTATACATTTAGACATTATTTTTGTTTAGATAACAAACTTTTTTACCTTCTTAAACCCCCATAGTGTAAGATTTCTTAAAATAAATTTTAATAAGAGGATAATTTATAATAATATAAATTACCTGCATACTAAATTCACCCCAAAAACATAGATCTGAAAACTCTTGTTCCAAAATAGAATCTGTGGTTTAGATTTTAACATAAGTGACTCATCCCTGTCTGAAAACCTCACTTTAACTCATTTTATTTCTGATTCCTACCTTCAAGTTAAAAAATGTAAAAAGAAATCATAAAAAGCTATTTTAGAATGAGGAAGGATATTATAATGAAAAACTGAAAACAAGAGAGAGAGAATTAAGAAAGGAAATACGTTTGTGTCAGGTGATATTTTCAAAGGGATCTATTCATTTCAGAAGCTAGTAGACAGGTCTGAAGTACAGAGAATTGTAGAGTTTTGTACAAAAATGGAAGGTACAGTCTCTGTTCTTAGACTGAAACACCAACATCCCCCCAGTGGATGAGGTCTCTTTCCACTAAGAGATTTATCTTTGAGAAAGTTTTGTGGGCAAATATTTTCACTCTCTGTTTGCCATTGCTGCATCCTCTTCTTTTCCATGCCTGTCTCCCCTAAGAGGATCGGGAGCTGGTTTGAGAAGAATTGCAGCCATCCCATCCTGCTACTTACTCTCTTCGCTTTAGTCATCGTTAGTAACATCTCCCAGGATGTTCTCCCTCTTCTCAATGGCCATCTTTTTTGTTGATAAGCGGGCATAAAACCCATCTATTAAATGTTTAAATTGAAATCCTTCAAGGTTTTGAGTCTTCATTTTCTTTGGTTGCTGCTGAGATAACGGACTTCTCCTGTGTTCCATTCCAGGGTGAGCCCGGGGTGGCTGGTGCTCCGGGCACTGCAGGTGCGTCTGGTCCCGGTGGCCTCCCAGGAGAGAGGGGCGCTGTTGGCATACCTGGAGGCAAGGGAGAGAAGGTAACCTGTGTTCTCAGCACTGGACCTTAGTACATACTATCGATGAACTCTAGCACAAGGGTGCCCCATTTTTTGCAATTCTTGCCAAGGGGTCTGGTAGCATTTTGATGTCGATCTATACTACGCATCTCCCTCTGCCACCTAGCATCTACACACTTCTGAACTCACTAATCTGGCAAAATTCCTTGCTACCACGGAATTTCATGCAAACAGATGGTGTTGAGTAATACATGAGGCTCATTTTAATGCCACTAACAATAATGACTCATCCTGCCCTAATTAATGGGAAAAAGCTATATTGAACAGCTGTCAACCATGCTGCTGATTAGTTACGCTGTAAGAGTGATCAGGTGCTGCGGCCCATTGCGACGGTCCCTTACTATTCTGTCCGCACGTATTTGTACCTGGCTTGATTGTGTGTTAGAGAAGTGTATGGAAATTAGACAGTAAGTGTTCAACAATAATCTGGAAAGGCTCTTGAATTATTTTTTTTTCTGATTCTTCCCCTCATTCAACATCTTATAAAATGGTAGAGAAATGAGAAATTACTAAAAATCCTAAAGGATAAAAGGCATAGTGTCTTCTCTACAAACACTTTAGATTGATCTGGATTCAAAAATATGGTCAGAAAACAAAAATTTGCTCTTGCTTTATACTTTCAGGGTGAAATTGGTCACAGAGGAGAACCTGGTAACACTGGCCGGGATGGTGCTCGTGTGAGTAGAATTTTCTTTTTATGTTTGTTCGTACTTAGATTCTTGTTGTTCACGTTTCATTCAGTTTGAGTTGAGAAAGTTTCCAAAACAGAGCTAAGAAAAAGGAATCCAGTTTATTAAAAGAGTGCTCTATTTCTTCCTGGGTCTGTCCCTAATCATATTATCTTACATGTGCCTAAAGAAACATTCAGTGAGACATAATCCTTTAAAAACCACATCCTGAGTTTTCTACCTTGGCTAGGGTTAAATATGCCAGCTACAAATGACAGTCAACAGCTCTAGGTTTAATAGAATGTTAAATGATTATCTTACATGATGATCAGCTTTAAAAAGAAAACAATAATCCTCTTACATGTTAAAATGCCAGAACCCCTAACAAGGTCCTTTAGTCTTGCACACGTATGCCCCAGAACTTTATCTAAGAACCGCTGCAGACATTAGCAGTTCATGCCGCGGAGATGCCCAGGATAATCCCACACAGAATAATTACTCTGCCTGGGCGTCAGCTTTATGGTGCTTCCAAGCCACAGTCTGCCTCGGTTTCTCCTTTTCGCCTCTCCCTTTGTGCTGATAACTCACAGCAGCACAGTGCTAATAGTCTTTCCCTTGAATCTCCCAGTTCTAACAGTTCCTAACTTATTTTCAGCTCCTCCAGGAATTTTACAAGGGGAGAGAGTTGAGATCTCCCAAATCCGTAACCTGTTCTTGATGTACACATTTCCATAACCTTTATTACTGGAGTTCTCTCCCCCGGCAAGTGGCTTCTAGTAGTCTTGATAATTAGAACTGAAATGGATCAAAGGTTTTCTTGATGTCCAACCGGAGTATGCAGTAAAAATGTTCTGTTGCTGTGAAAGCACAGCAGTGCGGACAACATGTGCGTTTAGCGGTACGAGGCGTTATTAATAAGACGCATCTCCTTTTTGGTATCAGGGTGCTCCGGGTGCTGTGGGTGCCCCTGGTCCGGCTGGAGCTGCAGGTGACAGGGTAAGCACACATCTTCACTGAGCTGCAGCTCGGAGCTGATGGTACTCTCTGAGCTCTCCTGCCTCCCCTAATCCCAAGAACGCCAGCAATTCATTTTTACAGCTTGGAATAAAATCCACTGGTTTAACAACCTAGCTGTTCTGATAGGGTGGCAGGAAAAGAATGCTGTGTGTTTAAGATTCTCTTTCCCTTCTTATAGATGGCCCAGCAATCTGATCTATACTTTAATCCATATCATTTGTTTTAAAGACTTTCCCTGTTGCCCATTAACAATATCCCAGTGCACTAAGCCCTGTCAAAGCCTCCAATTGTAAAAAAATCAATGAAATACATAGTATGCCCATTTTCCATCGAACAGTCCACTTAAAATAGACCTTATTTATTGTGTTGCAAAGATTGCAGCAAATAGATCAGCCCTGTGTCCATCTCAAAATTAAAATGTCCTCCTCCTAGTATTATGGGTACTGATGTATAGTGTTTTTGCAAGTGTACACTCAGTACCACTTTGACCCTTAAAACACTAACTGGAGTAAGAATCTACTTCATTTTACTCTGTGAGATGCATGTTATTATCTCTCTCATGGCAATTACAAACTCTGGCCCTCGCCCACTAGACAGTCCCCACCCCGCCTGCTTCGTGGAGCATCTACATGCCGCACTTTAACAAACTCATCTTTGGTCCCATCACAGGGGGAAGCTGGTGCTGCTGGTCCTGCTGGCCCCGCTGGTCCTCGGGGTAGCCCTGTAAGTAGAAATCTGTGTCATCTGGACTGGAAAACATCTCGACTTCTAGACATTCATGAACCTAGGGTTGCTGAGATACTCTGGAACCCTTTCTCCCCCTCAGGGTGAACGTGGAGAAGTTGGTCCTGCCGGCCCCAATGGATTTGCTGGTCCTGCTGTGAGTATCACATCGTGGAGGTCCGCCACAAACCTCCCAAGCTGGGGAGTGGAGTGAGTCAGAATACCAAGCTGGAGCTGTTCCTTTCCTGCAGGGAGCTGCCGGTCAACCTGGTGCTAAAGGAGAGCGAGGCGCCAAAGGACCTAAGGGTGAAATTGGTGTCGTTGGTCCCACCGGCCCCGTGGGAGCTGCTGGCCCATCCGTAAGTTGATTTCCCTGGTGGTCAACTCAGTCCCTGAAGTTATGCATGAGATTTGAAAATTCAACGTTCATCAGCCAAGTGCCTATTATATACCAAGGAATATACCAAATTGAAGATGATGTTATTAAAAAAAAGAATTAACATTTGCATATCACTTTACGATCTATAAAAGTTTGGTAAATATTCTCTTATTCTTCATGAACCCATAAGAGTTATAATATTAAAAGAAGAAGAAAAAAAAGAAGAACATTTCATATGACACAGACAACTATTTTTCATTTTTGAATTTTATTCTAATAGATATGGGAATGATCCTAAACAAAAGACTATCATTCATAAGAGTGTTGTGTTTTGTGATTTGACCCCATCTTTTTATTTGCATTTAGGGTCCAAATGGTCCCCCTGGTCCTGCCGGAAGTCGCGGTGATGGAGGTCCCCCTGTGAGTATTTACAATGGATTCTGACCATTTTCCCTGCTTCCGAATCTATTAGGGTCAAGTCGAAAGTTTGGACATCATTGGTAAATTTGAACTATGATGAGGAGACACTTGTGATCAGATTCATTCTGATCAGAGTCATTGGAGTTAAGGTCAGTTAATGGATGTTAATGCCCGCTGAAGCTTACTGTGATCTATGTTGCTGCCACCTCACTTGAGATAGAAAACAAGATTAACCCCAAGCAGTTACCTGTGAAGTCGATAAAACATTTCTTCAGTGCCCTTTGTCTTTGTATTAATGTCCCCCTTCTTCTGCCTGGCCAAGTCCTTCCCCTTTCCATCCAGTGTGGTTACCCTTTCTCGAGAGCCAGCAGTCCCCAGCAGGGTGCGCCATGACTCATTCACTGGTCAATGATTTGAGTGCTGGTCACGTGTTGTTCTTTCCTCCACACACCCCGTTACTCACCCAGCATCCATTCCCCTAGTGCCCAACAAGGTGATTAAGCGAGTTGCTGATGTACACACATTAATGTGTAATAATCACATAGGGTGTAGTATTCTTGCTCTTACAACCATCAGATAGCATGTTAACATTTCAAAAAGGACTGTCAAATCTTAAAGCAAAACATAGGCATTGCAACTGTTGGCCCTCTGAGAAGGAAATTGATGAGGGTGGGGGCTTCGAGGTCCTGGTTAAAAGATACCCCATGTAAGGCTGCCTGCTCTAGCCTGCGGTGCATTCCTAGTCTTCCGAGGATTTTCTGAAGGAGGCTTTCCTGTCTAATCCAAATCTTCAGCACTGCTTTGACTGTGGAATTCTTTGTGCTTGGCTCTTAGGGTATGACTGGTTTCCCTGGTGCTGCTGGACGGACAGGTCCCCCTGGACCAGCCGTAAGTTCCTCCCTCAAAACATAAGTCTTCATTTTCTCCTACTGAAAGACCAGTCCTCTGGTAGGAAACTAGTAAAGAACCTCTCTATGAAAACACATCACTAAGAGTTGCTATTACTTTTCCAGTCTAAAATCAGTTTTATTGAACCATTAAGGCAAAACCATCACAAATTATATTTTATAATATCAGTTTAAGAGGCTTCTATTTATGCAAATGCCAATCCCCTTGAGGGGGCATGATCTCTTCATTAAAAATAAAAAAAGTAGAATGATTTTAGTCACATATCAGATATTTCTATATCTAATTACCCTTTATGGCTAACATTCTGCCTCTGTTGTTAAGAATAATTGTTCCTGAATTTAAAGGTGGTTTGGCCTCTAATTTAATTCTGATTCAGACTCTCCTGTCGGGACTCAAGAGAATTTAATTAATTACCAAGGATTAAGTCTTCTGGTTAAGGTTTCAGGGAAAAAAAAATAGCAAAGATGTTGATTTCTTGGAATCCTTTTATAGGTTCATAACAGAAAAATCTTCATTCCCCGTAGGCATTTAATTAAACCTAGTTGAGAGCATATGGGATTCCTCAATTATGAACCAAATGCTAGCATTGGCTTTCTTCAAAAAGAAATGGGCAGAGTACTGGAACACCCAAAGTCTTACTCACTTCAAACTCACTCTTAAAACTCCACCTAGTTCTGAGTCCAAGATGCCAGAGTCCTAGCAGGGCACAGAGCCGCTGGTCAGGATGTTTGCCAGAGCCCCTGGCTCAACTCTTTGCTTTGAGACTGCCTCAGGAGAAGTGAGACAGGAGTTGCTTCTTTCTATGACACTGTTAAAAATTCCTAAACCTTTCCCGAAAATGGCCGGGACGTTACTTTGTTGTTTCACGGGGTGGATCTTTATGTGTAGAACCTCTGCGCTATCTTTTGGATGATGAACAGAAATAAATGACTCTGTCCCTTTGTTCGCAGGGTATCACTGGCCCTCCTGGTCCCCCTGGTGCTGCTGGTAAAGAAGGAATCCGAGGTCCCCGTGGTGACCAAGGTCCGGTTGGCCGAGCGGGAGATACAGGCGCCTCTGGCCCCCCTGGCTTTGCTGGAGAGAAGGGTCCCTCTGGAGAGCCCGGCACTGCTGTGAGTGATTTCAAACTCCTTTTTCCTAATACCTTATGTCGAGTTAAAAATAAAGCCCCTGCACAAATCCTCAAGTGGCATGTATTGGGTGTTGAGTATCACGGGCTCTCAAGTAGAACTCAGCTGAGCCAGAAAACCCAACACACACTGAGGTGCCGCGAGCTCAGCAGTTACTCAGAAAGCACACCATAAGCATGTCGGGAAACGAAGGGACTCACTACCTATCACAGCAGCCCCTGAAGCTGTTGAGAGCACCAAGGCCCTGAGTTTAGAACAGAATCCCACTGCCGTGTCCACCCTACTGTAAGTTACTCAGTCTCAGGAAGCTACTGATTCCTTTAAGCATTCCTGACTGCTGCCCCGAAAGGTGTCTTTATCAGACCTTTGAGGCCAAGGTCAAAATGTACTTCCTTGCATAGAGTCTATATAGAGTCTATAAAAACTATCTCTCTCCTAAATGGCTTCATTAATCTTAACTACATATTTTTAAATGTTGCAGCTTTGGTCTCAGATGAAAAAAACAAAACAAAATAAAACAAACAAACAAACAAAAAAAACCCAAGATGTAAACTTATTGCTGTCACCAGAAAAAAGACATCCAAGGACCTGTCACACTAACGGGAAGTGATCCACAATAGAATCTTGTTCTAAAGACAGCTCATTCTTGCAGTTCTCCAACTAACCAGGACCATCAGTTAGGGTCTTATCAGTGACACTCAGTATTCTTTCTCTTGTTTAGGGACCTCCTGGCACCCCAGGTCCACAGGGTCTTCTTGGCGCTCCTGGTATTCTGGGTCTCCCTGGCTCTAGAGGTGAACGTGGTCTCCCAGGTGTTGCTGGATCTACGGTGAGTGTTTGACATTCTCATTAACATAATAAAAGATTTTAAAAGCTGCCACTTCAGTGTGACAGATTGATCACTGAATAACTCCACTTAAGAGTTTTATTCATGGCATTTTCTTTATACAGATCACATGTCACTTATCTAAGAAGCTTTAATACCACCTTACTTAGACACACACTATAAAGATACAGCATAACATTATGCAGAATGATTTTTGTTCTTTCTGCAAGCTTGAGAATGATATAAGCTCTAATTGCGTTTACTCCTCTGCAATATGAAATTCTGGCATCATTTATCCTGCAGGAAGAATGAAACACGGGAAGTTCTGAATCATTTCATTTAACCTTCTCTGCGACAGCAAGCAGGAACCATCTCATCTCCACAAACTTTATCAATTTTATGAATTCACCTTATTTGGGATACACTGGATGCAGCTAGGCTTCCCATATAGAGAGCAACATTCCAAAACAACACAACACTGGCCTCCTAGGTGTATGGCAGGAAGGCAGGGATGACATGAGTGACACTTCTCACCATCTGGCAGCATACTCATTCAATTAACCTTCTCTTGTCATGTAGAACCTCCTGGCTGGGGTGGTCTGGGGAGGGGGAGTTAGCAGTCCATCCCATAAGAGCACCATTGTTTTGTCTCCTCGGCCTCTTTAGGGTGAACCTGGTCCTTTGGGCCTTGCAGGCCCTCCTGGGGCCCGCGGTCCTCCTGGTAACGTGGGCAATCCTGGCGTCAATGGTCCTCCTGGAGAAGCTGGTCGTGATGTGAGTCCAGCACTTGGTTTGTAAAATGAAACTAAATGGGCTTCTGCTGTGTGCAGCTTCATGTGCTACATGGAGGTCCTCTCGTTTCCAGTTTCTGATCCAGACAGTCTATTTCTCCCTAAAATCTGCATGCAATGCCCTCACTGAGTATTGAAAATAGGAAAAATTACCCAGGATGGGGACTAGATTTTTAACATGCTTTAAATTTGGACCAACTACTAAAATTACCTCCAGAAATATCTTGCATGGTGAGTTCTCACTTCTACTTTTTAACAGTCTGAAAGGGGTCCAGTCTTGAGCGCTGGAGGCACTAAAGGCGGGACAGTCTGAATAGAAGGGTTGGGGGCTGCAGAACACATGCCTTCATGTGCTCCGTGTCTCCACAGGGCAATCCTGGCAATGATGGTCCCCCAGGTCGTGATGGTCAACCTGGACACAAGGTCAGTACACTTTTTCATCGCTCTCGCGTATTAAAGTGGTGAAAATACAGGTCAGACATGCTAAGTTTCACTTTGCCTTTGGTAGGGAGAGCGCGGTTACCCTGGCAATATTGGTCCCACTGGAGCAGCAGGTGCACCTGGTCCTCACGGCCCTGTGGGGCCTGCTGGCAAGCATGGAAACCGTGGCGAACCTGTAAGTCTGTAAATGTCAATCCTTTCGTGTTGTCACCCTCTTGGGTCTCACGTCTAACCTCACACCGGGGAACAGAGGAGGCATCGGGAAGGGGATCCTGGACTTGGCTAATGAGTTGTATTTTTGTTTTCCGATTCACAGGGTCCTGCTGGGTCTGTTGGTCCTGTTGGTGCTGTTGGTCCAAGAGGACCTAGTGTATGTACATGGTGAAATTTTCTATACAAATTAATATTTAAGGAGAATCAGTCCAAAATATCAATTAAAAAGTAGATACAGCCAGGTGTGGTGGCACATGCCTGTACTCCCAGCACTCAGGAGGCTGAGGCAGGAGGATCGTGGTGATTTTGAGGCCCGCCTGAGCTACATAGTGAGTTCAAGGCCAGCCTGAACTACACAGTGAGAGCCTGTCTCAAAAAAAAGTAGGTAATGTGTAGGCTAGACTTCCTATTTTTTAAAAAATTTAGTCCAGACCAAGAATTGATAGAAATAATCTGATCTGTTTTAAAGCTTTTCTGCTTGTTTGTGTGAAATAATCATGAGGATTCAGCCCTTTCTAACAGACAACATAACTAAAACAGATCACCAGAAATGTTGAGAACCCACGTAGGCCTTTGTATATCTCAGGTTACCTTTGTAAACGGATGAAGCAGTATCTGTGAAAAAGCAGGTATCATATTTTTAAAAAGGTAAAAGTCCTCTCTGTCCTTTTCTCTCCTTGCAGGGCCCACAAGGCGTCCGAGGTGACAAGGGAGAGCCTGGTGATAAAGGGCCCCGAGGTCTTCCTGGCATAAAGGGACACAACGGACTACAGGGGCTTCCTGGTCTTGCTGTAAGTAAAACGAGGCCAGCCTTCAGCCCCAAAGGACCCTCTTTGGATTTTTACTGCTTTTGTCCTAAACATCCTGCCTTATATCCATTTCCCATTCCCTGGCCAGCTCTATCTGTCTCAGAGATGACTCTATTTTGTCCAACACGAAAAGCTGAAGGCTAAGGGAGAGAGAAATATTCATATATTAAAATCTCCTGGCAACAATGTCCTTCAACCCCACTTAGAATAAATATAATTAGAGGAATGACTAATACTGCACTGTTGAAATAGCTTGTGAAAAAACAGTTGAATATAATAGACATAATAGGTGAAAAGAGCCCCAATTTATTTTTTAATTTTCTTAATCCAGAGTCCACTGAAACTAAAGTTTTCTATTTAATTTGAAAAATGGAAGTCTATTATCTATTGGCACATGTTCTGAACGTGTGATTTTTGCTCTTCTCTCTCTCAAGGGTCAACACGGTGACCAAGGTTCTCCCGGCTCTGTGGGCCCTGCTGGTCCAAGGGTAGGTGCATCTAAAGGACAGTTCAGCTCTGAAATTTGCTAATGTGACCACTGAGCCTTGCAGGGTTTGCTCACTTTCTTGCTTTGACGTCTTTCTTCCTCAGGGTCCTGCTGGTCCTTCGGGCCCTGCAGGCAAAGATGGCCGCGCTGGACAACCTGGTGCCGTTGGACCTGCTGGTGTGCGAGGCTCTCAGGGCAGCCAGGGACCTGCTGTGAGTATGACTTAGGGAAATAATAAAGAACCTCAGTGACCAAAGGCACATTTTCTTCAGAGTAACACAAGGTAATTTTGACAACACAGTAGAGTAGGCCCACTTTGCTCTATTTAAGAGGTCTAAAATGGGTGTGGTTGCACACACCTGTAATCCCAGCAGTCTGAGAAACTGAGGCCAGAGGATTGAAAGTTTGAGCCCAGTCTAGGCAATTTAGCAATTTAGGGAAAGTCTGTCTCAAAATAAAAAAGGGCTGAGGAGGCAGCTCAGTACACAAGCCCTGGGTTTAATTCCCAGTACCATAAAGAGAGAGAGAGGGAGAAAGAGAGCGATCTCCAAGTTGTATGTATTCGGTGGACTTTTATAGCCCACCCCTGCAGTCGTGCCTCAGAGAAAGTCATTTATTTACATGAGCTTGGTTCTTTTCTGCTTATGAAAACATGCTTGTGTGTGAAGTTCAATTGAAAATCTGCTGCCATCGATGTCTTTCTCCTGTAATCTAATTCAAGTCTGTCCTCTCTTCCTTGACCTTCTCAGGGACCTCCCGGTCCCCCTGGTCCCCCTGGACCTCCCGGTGCAAGTGGAGGTGGTTATGACTTTGGCTTTGATGGAGACTTCTACAGGGCTGACCAGCCCCGCTCACCACCTTCTCTCAGACCCAAGGATTATGAAGTTGATGCCACTCTGAAGTCTCTCAACAACCAGATTGAGACCCTGCTCACTCCTGAAGGCTCTAAGAAGAACCCAGCTCGCACATGCCGTGACCTGAGACTCAGCCACCCAGAGTGGAGCAGTGGTAGGTCAAAGCGGCCAAACCAGAGCTTCTTGGAATGAGTTCCCACTGACATAACATGAAAGTGTCTCTCATGATATGAAATCACACCCAATTAATGAACCATCATTTTCTTCTCCCAACCACCACCCATCCTCAAGCCATTCTTAGCATTTATGTTTGCTCTTTTCATAGCAATAAATACTCTGATTTGATTTTGAATGGAGAAGAGCAGAGAAGAAACTATCTAATCTTAAAAATAGCCACCCTCTTCCTGTTAAATGTAGAGTAGATGATGTAACAGTGCAATTAAAAATGTAATTTAAGGGAATCAGTATCTTTGACTAGTTATTGCAAGAATGTGTATTATGCTCGGTGTAAAGTTTTATGATCTGGATCTTGCTTTCTGAAAAGGTTACTACTGGATTGACCCTAACCAAGGATGCACTATGGATGCTATCAAAGTATACTGTGATTTCTCTACTGGTGAGACCTGCATCCGGGCACAACCTGAAACCATCACACCCAAGAACTGGTACAGGAACTCCAAGACCAAGAAACATGTCTGGTTGGGAGAAACTATCAACGGTGGTAGCCAGGTGAGGAACCCCCACAATCATTCCTGTTTCTACTGCATATTAATTCCTTGGGATTTTTTAAACCTTTACCAAAATGGACTTATTAAAAAAAAGGACCTGCTCTTTCTCAGGTTCCAGTTCTTAGATGCACATTAAAAGATGGATGAACTGGACACATCCACATAATTCAAAGTTATTGTTCAAATTCGACTTAGTTGATAATTATTAACAAAACAGGCTAACGTCATGAGGTGTGAAAGTACCCCAACCAGTACATAGCTCCACACCATCCATGCACGTTTGCAGAAACAGAGCAGCTTTTCTGAATTTTTAATCAAACCTGTTCACCAACTTTATTGTATATCTATTAGAATTGGATAAATTACAGAATTCCAGAAAAAGAAAGAGGTTTGGATCTCTATCTCAGTGGTCTCTTATTCTAACCTTCACGTGCAACTGAAATCGGTGTTGTTATTAGGTGGCCTTGCCTTAGATCATGTGGCCTGAGAGGGGCTTCAAACACAAGCGAATTGAATTTCCTTTCAGAGTGCCTCTTCTTAGGCTTGACTATGAGCCCTTTATTCCTTCTTATACCACAGTGTTTTGATGGTTGATTTCCGAGCCCTTCTCCTCTTAACCAGAAGTCCCATATTATTTACCCTGTAGTTTGAATACAACACAGAAGGAGTGACCTCCAAGGAAATGGCCACTCAGCTTGCCTTCATGCGCCTGCTGGCCAACCGCGCTTCCCAGAACATCACCTACCACTGCAGGAACAGCATCGCCTACCTGGATGAGGAGACTGGCAGCCTGAATAAGGCTGTCATTCTGCAAGGCTCCAATGATGTTGAACTTGTCCCCGAGGGCAACAGCAGGTTCACTTACACTGTCCTTGTGGATGGCTGCTCTGTAAGTAACAGTGAAATGGAGGAGTAACATTTATCTGGGAGAAGAGGGGAGGGTAAGTTCTAGTTTAGACCATTAAGTGAGCAGAGGAATGAGAGATCTAACTTCTTGATCCTTTTGCCTAAATATACTTATTTAAATTCAGGTGCTAAATCCAGAGCATTCTTAGCAGGCATTGCCTTCTGAAGCACTCTGAAATACTTCAATGGCTACTGTGTCTATGCATTCATTTCTTTCCCTTGATGATTTTTTTAACTAGTAATGTGTGCCCAGAATTTAAAATTTCTTGGGATTTAAAAGGCCTACGCTGTAATTTATAGTGGTAGGTATTATATGTTAGGTTTTAGTATGACATACATTTAAATTTTTTATATAATTTTTCATTATAAAGGAAAAATATGTAACATATCTGCAATATGCTATAAATAGAATTTAACATTCACTTACAGCAGTATTGCATTATTGCTCAAGTCCCTCTTCTCACACACACACACACACACACACCCTGAAAATAAGGTTGCAGAAATAAGCCATTTGGAGTGTGTGCTGAATTGCATTTAACACAGACTAAACAGCAAGCTGTGACCCCAAAAGTCCTTGATGGTTCATGTCCAAAGATGATTTGTTGATCTGGGACACATATCTTCAGAATGACTTGGACAAGTCAAAAAGTGGTCCTTATAAATTCTAAATTTCAGATGTTAATCAGATGCAGAAATAGTGCTACTTTATATATCTTTTCCCTTCTTTTCTTAAAAAAAACAGAAAAAGACAAATGAATGGGGCAAGACGATCATTGAATACAAAACAAACAAGCCATCTCGCCTGCCCTTCCTTGATATTGCACCTTTGGACATCGGTGATGCTGACCAAGAAATCCGTTTGGACGTCGGCCCAGTCTGTTTCAAATAAATGAACTCAAACCTAAATTAAAAACAAAACAAAAAAAAGAAATTTGAACAAACTTTCTCTTTGCCATTTCTCCTTCTTCTTCTTCCTTTTTAACTGAAAGCTGAATCCTTCCACTTCCACACGATCTACTTGCTTAAATTGTGAGCAAAAGAGAAGGATCGATTAGAGCATTGTGCAATACAGTTCAATTAACTCCCTCCCCATCCCCCCAAAGATTTGGAAATTTTTTCAGCATTCTTACACCTGTTGTGGAAAATGTCAACCTCTGTAAGAAAACCAAAATAAAAATTGAAAAATAAAATAAAAACCATGAACATTCACACCACTTGTGGCTTCTGAATATCTTCCATAGAGGGAAGTTTAAAACCCGAACTTCCAAAGGTTTAGACTACCTCAAAAGACTTTCCTGTGAGTGTGATTCTCCTCATTAGGTGCTGACCTAAACAGACATGAACTGAGGTACTTACTTTGTTCATAATACGAAGGTGCTAATTAGCAGTATTTCAGATACTTGAAGAATGTCGATGGTGCTGGAAGAATTTGAGAAGAAATACTCACTGCCTTGAGTTGTATTGTGTGGTTTTTAAAATTTGACTTAACATCCATATTTGCCATCTTATCCCCAACTAAAGATATGCAGATCGTTTTCCCAAAGTTGTCCTGTTCTTTAGATTCAGCATTGCTCTCTGCCAATCTAATTTTCATTCTCTTCCTTGGTTCCAAAGAAGTCTTGTTTCTTGAACAAGGAGAAAAATTAAATTGTACCTATTTTGTATATGTGAGATGTTTAAATAAATTGTGAACAAATGAAATAAAGCATGTTTGGTTTGCCAAAAGAAAATACTGAGTAGAATTCCTTGCTTCAGTGCTCTTTGCAATATAAATGTTCATCTCCACCTGCCATTAGACTGAGTGGCCCTTCTCAGAAGGAAATGATACGGAAAGGGTGTTTTGGTAGGGTAGAAGTAGCAGAGACCAAGGCCACTGGAGATCTGAGCTTTGGCTCTGACTCTGGTCTTTGTGGATGAGCGATCCAGAGCCTCTGAGTCATGTGTTGTGGTTTCCATGTCTACAATATGGGTGAGAGTCCTCCCCTGCATAACTAGGCATTTGTCCTCTTTGGAATAGGTAACAAGGAACCAAGGTTGCATTGTTGATCTAGGCTTATGTTAAGCAAAGGTCCTTAGAAACTTTTCGTTTGTTATCCATTAAGCACTTCCTAACGGTGGCTGAAAGTTGGTCTATGCACAATTAATACTACTAACTAAAACAGTTTCAAATATTCAGTGAAAATGCCATACACTTAAATGTGATGCAATGGAGTACAAAGCCTGTTAAGAGGTAATGTGTGTGCTGTCAATCAGCGCAGACAGTTGTGGATAATAGTACCACGAACACCTACCTGCCAAATCAAGTTCATTTTCCTCCCCTGCACCTTTTAGTGACATCTTTAATACGCTGAAGCATAGTAATGTGTCAAGTAAAATGTTAAGATTCATTTAGAACTTATTTCCTGTTGCTGAACATAATTGTGACTGTAATGTTTGTCTCCCGTTAAAAGTCATCTCAAGATTCAATTAGTTTTAAACGCAAATGACTGAACATGATGAAAATCGAACATTAACTCTGAAAAGTTAGTAAGATCTACTAACCGAATGGTAACTTCAAATTATGGTCCACCAGAATCAGAACACTGGGATGCTTGTTTAAAACACAGATTCACAATCTTCATCCATCAAATTCAGATCTCAGGAGTCAATATTCATAAATATCTTGTGAAACTCTGATGTGCACCAAGTATGCAACCACTGAATAATGTTACCTCCACAGCCCTTGTGGAGCTCCATCATTCTGGGTCTGACTTGAATTAATCAATATGCCTAATCAAGTAATATAAAGAAAAACTAAACCTTTGGGATCAGAATGCTAGAACACCCCACAAATTAGTAATTGAAATAAAGTAAACTTATAAGACAAAACAAGAATCTCTGGATTGGATATAAACTATACCCTCAAGCTGATAGTAAAAAGGAGAAAACCATTATTTAGGAAATACCTACTACACGTGGGCCTAACACCTCACTAGAACAATAATAGGACCTTTGTCAAGCTAAATGCAAATAGTTAAAAACATAATTGTATATCCACCATACAACAATGGGGAAACATACTGTGAAATATCTAATAGAGAACAATAGAATGATTGGTGAAATAAATTCTCAGTAACCTAGAAACATTATGGAATGATTGAACAAAAGAAAAACTGCTTAGAATGGAATACCTAGTCTTTAAAATGTAATATTCAAGCACACTGTCATTAGAAATATATTAAACATACATTTTAAAAATGTTAAGGGTGGGTACACTAGTGTAGAATGGTTAGGTATGATTTTTAAGTCTAAATTTTCCAAATTTTCTATAGTGTACTTTTATAACTTGTGTCACTTACAACGAAATAACTCAAAATATGAAAAGAAGTGAGTAGTAAACTGGATAACAATCCTTGTGGAAGAGTGGCCCTCTTCAGGGATGGCACGCCCAGCTTCCTACTTACCTATTTCCTAAGAGAATCAAAACCTGCCAGGCATCATTGCGGCATCCAGCCACTCTGCGGGAGACCAGGGCAGGCCGTGTAAAGCTGGCCAGGCAGCAGCAGCAGCAGCAGCAGGGTTCTCACGGTTCAGTTGCAAAAACAGAATAAACTAATGTGTGAATAGAATTTTAAACAAAAACTCTCCAAGGATAGCAGAGGACAGTATTATTTAATTAGAGGGACTCTCAGGAAATTAACCTTAGTCTCCCGCAGTACAAGGATATTTGGATTGAACTCACCTCGCTCTCTCTAGAGATCTCATTTCATCTCTCAACCTTCTGTCTGGCTAAACGTTTCTGTTCCACAAGCCACATATGAGAACAGTCGGATACTTGCCAAGCCAAGAGGCCCTCTGTGACTGTTCCCAGGGTCTGGCTCAAACAGCAGACACACAGCAATGTCCTGTAGATGTGACCCTTCCGTGACCAGTGCCCTTTTGAGGCAATTACCAGGGCGAAGGGCTCCTTCTCGTAATGTTACCTGCCCCTTGACTGAGTGACGGTCAGCCACCTCTTCCTCGTGTGAGTGTGAGAAGGAAGAAGAAGCAGGTAGCCAAGATTGGGGAGGGAACAGCAATCAAGTCTGATACAAAGGGTCGCCCAAAATTCTAAAATCAATACAAGGTAACACACCAGCAAAGAGCAAAGACACCTGGGAGACGCTGAACACATTGATTATCTTTAAAAGTCAAAAGACTTTTTTAAGCTATTCCACTTACTATCACTGAAAAGGAAGCTCAGAAACTGGATTATAGATAAGAAAAGTTGGACTTGTCATTCTGGGTCAAAACAACAACCTATCTCGATGAGTACTTTGCCTCTGACAGTGCATCAGGGGAAATCTGGGAGAAAGAGTGGTTGGCATTCTAGAGAAGCCAGCCAGCCTCAGAGCTCTGTTCAATAACCCACTGTAAATCTTCTCTGTACATAGATATATCTAAACCCTTCCAGGGCCCTCTATCTGTTTTTGAAATATGTTGGTATTATAGCACCAACAGGAGAGAGCGACAGCTTCTTGGCCCTCCAGTCATGTAGCTAAAATATGTTTCCCAGCCCCGTGCCCCGATCAACCAGGGATTTAAGAACTCTACATCCTCCAGGAGTCCTACAGTAACTGCAGGGATGGGAGCATAGACAGCCCATTATGATGGAATTATCCTGCCGGTCAGTGAAACGAGCATATGCTTTGTGGTCAGTAGAACCAACTCCACCATTAACTGAGTCATCAAGGGTCCTGGAAAAAGTCTCCTAAATTGTCTGAGGATTAGATGAGCAAACCTAGTCTCAGATTTCCATGAGCACAACCGCTCCGGCTGTCTCCTGGCACCACGGGGGACCAAATGGGACATGCCTGAGAGCACACAGCAACACACAGACAACATCGCGTAGCTCTAAACCGTCAGGTCACTGGCAGTAAACTTCTGATTCAGTTTCTTATCAGTGACCTTCCAATTCAGGGAGAAGAGTCTAGAATTTAATTAGCATGACTCTCTAAATCGACAGTCTATCAATTTTAAGTTGTACCTCCCTATCAACAAAAATGTGAGCTCTGACAACTAATCGAATCTCTTTTTGAGCGTAAATGTTACAGGCCTACTATGCTACTAATATGCATAATATAAAACCTCTACAGGAACAAATGTAAAAGGAGAAAATAAATACACATAGAAGAGTCCAGGCTTCAGTGGGTCATTCTGCAGCCTCCCCCACCACATCTCCAATTTTAAAGGCTACTGATCTAAAGAAAGTTCCATGCTGAGACTCAGGGGGCTTCATCAATGAATGCTTGAAACACTATGGAAAATTTTATAAGTGTGTGCATTTCTCTTGGAAGAAGGTTCAAAACTATCTTCAAATACCCACGAAGGGTCCATGATCCAAAAAGTTATACAAACCACTGAACATGTACTTCTTGCTTCATTAAACTTGGGCTTCTGAACTATAACTTCTACAACTCACTTAGGATATCTTACTCAAAACACGCTGCTTCTCTTAATATTTCAAAACTGACCTGCATCTGCCCAAATTAAAATAGAAGTTTGTTTTTATTCTTCCTCTCCCTTATTATGAGCCCTCTGTCCTACCCCTTAATAGGCTCAAGACCTTCTAACTTGAACTTACACTGCTACATCCAAATGCTCCCACCCAGAGAACCCTCTAAGGAAAGCAAAAATCTAAATGATGGGGGTTACTTAATAAGCTATTTTGTTTAGACAAAATATGAATTTGTTAGTTATTCAATTTTTAGAAAAGAGCGATATGACTTAAAAGCGACTGTAGTTCCTAGCACTGTAAAAGGTTGGAAGGACAATAATTGCTTCCCAGAGATCTTAAATCTCCTCATAAAACCAAGTCTCCTCATCTGGGTGCTCCCGAGCAAATCTATTATTCTGGACTGGTGTTTTAAGAGTAATTTTGGCTAGAATCAACAATCCCAGTGGATTCTTAAATATAAAACTGCAATTCACCATTTAGCAAATGCATTTTGTGTTTATGAATGCATTCGCCACCAGAGTGAATGTTTTTTCTCTGGTACCATATTCCTCTTGGAATCCCATGGCTTAACTAACCATAAAGAGAATAGGGAAAAACAGAAATGATCATTTAAGAACAGAGTATATTACTGCCAGGATTACTGTGTAGGATAAGAACACCTAGAAGTAGCTACTGGACTGAGTGCATGGCCTTTCTCCCCTTGGGCTGTCACTTCTAGTTTGCTGCTCCCCTGCTGGTTTCATAATAGAGCACCCCTGTCCTGTCATGGCCACGTGCGCTCTCACAGAAAATGAAAATTCAGTTAGGAGAAGAAAACAGAACAGCTCCCTGTGTTCATCTCCTGTCCATCCCCCACACATTCGCTTCTCTCCAGCTCATGTAGTGGTGTATCTCGTGGACACAGCGCTCCCTCTGCCACTTGCCTCTCTGAGCCACCTTTAATTTCTCTCCCATGGAGCTGATAAATGCAAGTCACAAATATAAGCTCCAGGGGGAAAAAACTTTAAAGTAAGTAGAGCTGTCTGAATGGTGTTCCAAAATGCAATGAGCAACCTTGGAGAATGTCAGCAAAGAGCAGGTGGGCATGTTTCAGAGATTGTGCAGAACAGAGACAAGAAGGCACGACAGAAAGAACCAGGGTTTAGGACCCACAGCTGTATGGATTTTAATCCTGTCCATGACTTCCTCATCTGTAAGATGGGAATAATGGAGCACTACTAATGATGTGGCTGTATAATCAGAGATAGCAACACACAACTACCGGTAAAGTTAGTGGGGAGAGGGCGCTCAGCACTGTTTGGCCCATTACTGTCATGCCCACGAGGCAGGCACCTGTTGCTCCACAGCAGGAAAGCACAGTCACCTTCCCCGCCAGTACTTCCTTCTCCAGCCCTGGCGGCCCACCAGGTAGCACATCCGCAAGTCAATCACTCTTCGATTCTCCTCAGCGGGAGCAAATCTCCAAACCCTCCTACTGGGGCAAACCGTTCTCCACAACCGAATAGAAAGTCCTGGCTTGGATTCAAACAATGGAATCTTTTCAATTTTTTACAAAAGTAAACTAACAATCCCATCTTCGCAATTTTTTTTTTAAGAGGTTAAATGCAAGAAGAATTCTTTGCGTTCAACTGGTCACCGCCATATGCCATTTAAGTACGTCCAATTTTGGAACGAAAGCTTCTTGAGCTTAGAAATGGTCCCTTTGCTAACTTGGAACTGGACAATAACCCAACTCTATTGAATCTACCGAACTGTGATACTTTATTTTTACAATTTGATCATCTAAAACTGTGTCTGTAGTCGTGGAAATCCTAACTCAAGAGTTATCAGCACAATAACTGTAATTATTAAATTCGTGTCCGCAGAGTAATCTTGGGTTATATGGACTTACTGAAAGGCTTTCAACATTGTTAAATCACCTATTATTGCCTGCGCTTCGAAGGTCTATGTGAGTAATATTATGAGTGGATCCACTTCAGAGAAACATAGAAGAAGCTTTGATTATAGTCGTTTCCAGCATAGTTTTTCCGTGGCTGATTATAGATCTATTTTCCCTTATAATATAGATGTCTCAAATAATTTCTAAAACTTTATCAGTGTAGCTAAAGTTTCTATCTGCCACTTTGCTCATCATGATAAGATTTGTTCCTAATGAAAGGAATTTTTAAAAAAATTTTTCTCCAGATAACATCTAGAAAATCGTCCATTTAACAAGTTTCTCTGGGTTATTCACAATGAATATTTACCTTTAATTACTGCTTGGCATGTTATTAAAATATGGTGACCTTAGCAGTGATTTAAACTCACATGTTTTCTTGGGGTTCTTCAACTAAAATATTGCAATAAATAGTTAGCTGGCCAGTATAAAAATTTTTTAATAAGCCTTGCTTTTCTTCTCTCAAACTGAGGAAAGTTATCTGTCAAATGGTACAAAGTCCATTAAATCCTTTGAAACTTTGAAGAGAGAAACGCAAATCATTGCCAAAAATGATGTGCTTTCTTGCCAATAAACAAATTAAACCATGTATTTTGTAAGATTTATAGGATTATCAAATTTATTTGTATTTTCACTTTTGCAAGGTATCTGCCACATAAGTCTAAATCAGTAAAAATAGATTGATATATTGAGGGGGAAATCTCTAGTCTCCATTCCAGGTTTTGGAAAAAAAGGAAATCAAACAGATGGTCTGGTCTCCCTAGACCGCCGTACCACTCATATTATGATTTAATTCATCTGAAATATTGTTTAAAACTCCCTTGGCAATTGTAACTTGCATCACATCTTAGGAAAAATGGACCTGTGCTAGACTAAAACTATACCTCTGTGAAACCTTCCCTTCAAATCACTGGAAAAGTAGGAAGTGTGTGCAAATGTGCCTTGTTTCAGGAAGATAATGTATACAGTATTTCTCAAAGTTTCTCCAGATCCCACATAATATCTGCTAAAACTGTTGGGGGTGGAGCGAAGATAACTGCATTTTTCTTTAGTAAACCAAGGTGATTTTCATGGATCCTTAAAGTCTGAGAAGCACTTGTTTATCATTTTCATCATATTCCGAATGATTCTGTATCACACTCCCCAAAATGTGTAGGACATAGCACTCAAATTGTGGGCTCTCCAAGAGGCTTTAAAAAAGAACATGTAATGGCTCATTGAACACATGAGCAATTAATTTGGGAACAGTTGCAGTATTACAAATGTGATTACTTATTGCAAACCCAATTAATCCAGTCAGGAGGAATGTTAATTACAAAGGAGTATGGAAATTAGCATGAATGCATGACTAAATGCCTAAATTCTGGCTTATTTTATTGTCTGTCTAGTAATTTACTTTAAAAAAAATACTTCCTCAGGAGGGCTTATGTATGTATGTACATGTGGGAAATAAGGAATCATTAGTCTACACTCTAGGACTGATTAAACTTAGAAATGTCGCAGTTAGGAAAATTTTAGAGGTGGCTACTGCAGCATTTCAAATAGCTTTCTAAAATCTGTACCAGTGGGTTAGCTAATTAACATAAAATGTTAAAATTTTTTCAGTGTCAAAATAATGGTCCTGAAGATACATATCTAGCTAATAGAGTTCCAACATTAGCAAAATTTGGGCTATGTCTTCCTCTACTTGTAGCATACCACTCAG
>PVJO010013203.1:0-52655 GCA_004026905.1 Hystrix cristata
AGAAGGCTTATTTTACGTAGTCATCGCAGAGCCTCACCACAGAACTTGCCAGCTCCGGAAGTGCTAATGAACTTCCTTTTCTAATAATGTATGTAAGTTTCTCTGTCCTAATAAAACCCTCAACTTTTCCTCTGTTCTCTGGACATACCAGAGGCCACCCTGGCCTGTGTGTATGTGTCCCAGATTACAATCCTGTACTTAACCCCAAATAAAAGTCCCCTGATTAAAGATTGGTCTCTATACCTTTGTTTAGCTTTGCCAGTTCAAACAAAGACTGCCCCTCATTTGTCTGGCAGGGACTAAGACCTATCTGAGAGAGCCGGGGGTCGCTACAACTCTTGGAGGCAGGAAGAGAAGATACTAATTGGAAAGGTTTGCTAGCACCATGGAGCAAAGGGGTCATAAGCCCTTGTGGAAACAGAGCTTACACCTCTCAGGACTACTTGATGTGTCACTGAGGCTAGTGGAGCGAAGGGTAAAATCGTTTTAGACTATGTAGATATCCTGCTTCTCATCAAAACCTTATTGTATAGCTCTGTCTGAGTTACTTTTCTCTTTGCTGAGACAAAATACCCAACACCCAAAGTTAAGGGAGGAAAGATTTAGTCAGCTCACAGTTTGTACAGGTTTCAGTCCACAGTCAGCTGGATCCAAGGCAGGGCTGCAGGGCAGAGGGATATCAAAGAAGAGAACCAGCTCATGGAGGACAGAAGGCAGGAAGGCAGCAAAACAGCAAAGAAGCAAGCAATAAGAAGCAAGCAGCAAGTGACAAGCAGCAACCCTCTTTCTGTCTCTTATATTTTATCCAGGCTATCCCCTCCTAGGGTGGGTGACACTCGCACACAGGGTGGGCCTTCCCATTATCCACACCCAGAAATCTGCCAAACCAGTCAGTGGACTAATTCAGTAATCATACACTCTTGAATTCAGCATCACACACTCTACATCCAGCCACCTCTGAAAAGCCCCACCTATGACCGTGTGAGGCTTTTGGGGGACATCTAGATACAAGCCACAACAAGCTCTCACATCCCTTGATAATTTTGTAAAATTATCATTTCCTCCATATTTATTAGTTGGCATTCTAGTTGAGGAAGAACATTCTCTTCTTATCTATTTACATGTCTATTGCTATCAGTGTAGAATTGGGATTTTATTTTGGTCAATAGGTTAAAGTGCACTCTGATTACTTATTTTGATGCTCAAATTGTCTCAACTTAAGAAACAAGATTTATTTATCTATTTTGGGGAGAGTGCTGGGGATCAAACTCAGGGCCTTGAGCTTGCTAAGCAAACACTGTACCACTGAGCTCAATCCCCAACCCCAAGAAACAGGGATTTTAAGATCATTTCTGACTCTCAAGAAGCCTTGTGGCCGTGGACAAGTCAGTTTGCTTTTTGAGTCCTCAAGGACTTGTAAAACAAGGAAGCTACAGTGGAAAACTGTTCATTTCTTTTTCTTTATGTAGATCTAAAGAACCAAGACACATCATTTCCTTCTCTCCCTTTTTAATGACCTTTTAAAAATTGTTTTTGTTTTAAGAGTATTTTTTTTCTCAACTTGAATTTTATAAATTCTTTGAGCCACAACAGTGGTTTGTCTACAGCAATACATGATTAGTCAGGACATTTACTTTTTAACATGGGGAGAAGACATAGAACATGGCCTTTTGTATAAAAAAAGCTGGAGTAATATGAAGGCCCCTTGACCCTCAGCAGAAAGTACTGGATACTTCCTCTAATAATGACAGCTCTTCTCAGAAGGGCCGCTGTCTAGAGATGGAACTCGCGTCCAGAAAAGAAGCAACTCTCAGCCAAGTCCGCATCTTCCCTCACTTGCCCCACCGTTTCCCACCCACAGAAATGCCCAACACCAAAAGCCCCAAGGTGCCTCCTTCCGCTTGTACGCTTTCATGACCTGAGTGGATTTGATTGTGTTCACGAGAACTGGCGGGGTGGATGGAAAAGAAGAAGCTGTCTGTGAATCCCGCTTTGTGTTTCCTCCCGACTCTTTTTACAGGCAAGGACGCTGTAGAGTTAGGACGTTAACACGTGTCTTGCATGTGTAAAAACATCCCCACACATAAACTCTAAACTCCAGTCTTTGTTTCTGGTTTCTGCTTTTTAAAATGAAATTTTAGATAGCATGTCTGTTGTTATCTTGTCAAGCTATAATTTCACTCTGTCTGCAATGTTGAAATCCTTAGGAACATTTTTTTTTTTTAAGTTGGAAAAAGACACAGGAAACAAAGGTAATGAAAATAAGGAGCATTTGTATGATCTGTTTACAAATGTTTTCTTGGCTCGTGAACTATCCAAGATTTCATTTCATTTGCTCATTTTCGCATTCTCTTCCTTCTGGCTAGCACCCTGCTCAATAATGGGGCAGATCAAATGCAAAGGATTTGCTGTTTGTTTTAAATATTCTTATTCATGTTCCAGCGCAATATGCATCTTATTATCAAAATAGCTCTCACTTTATCTTTTCAAAGACAATAATATGGAGTGGAGGGCACAGATAGGAGATTATATCTACAGACTCATAGCGATGTTTCTAGGCGAAAAGAAGCCCAGTACTTCAGCCAGCTTCCCCGTTGTTTAAAAACAGACATTTTGTGTTTGTAACATTGCTAGCTATCATCTTCTTTGGTGAATTTTACAGAAAAAAGTCTACACTGACCTACATATCAATTGTTCACAAGAATTTAGAATGACCCCACCACACGGCAGAAACCAAACATCTTAAAGGGTTCGGAAGAGGGCAGCCCAGAGTTTTCATTCCATCCCTTCAGTACATCAGTGCAGCAGATCTTTTGGCTACACCAGCAATCTGCAGGCGACTTTCTGAACGGAGAAGCTACTGCAGTGTAACGATTCTGAGGAAATGAGTTACTCTTGTTGCCAACTGGAGACGGTTGCCATTCTTGCCGGAGAAGAAAGCAGAGCTACTGTAGGGCATGAAATTAAAATTTCCAGGTAGCAGCAAGTAATTCATACCGTGAGGGTGACCTTTGCCTGTGGCAGCCGATTCCATTCCAGAGAGCAGAGCGCCAGGGCCAGCTACCCCATCCAACACCCACACGCTGAGCTTAAAAAGCAACTTCCCTGCCTTCCTCGGAAATGCTCCCCATTTTTGTTCCCTTTGTTCTTTCAGCCTTTGTTCTAAGTCAGACGTCCCCGATGGACTCATACATTTTTTATGACATTATTAATTCATCCACCTGAGACACTGAGCGAGAATCAGATTTATCAACTTACTATGTGGATCAGGGTTTAGAATCTTTTGATGTTTGTTTTCACCATTCTACATTACTTTTTCTGAGTTTTCAGATCCTACTTTTAAACATCTAACATCACAAAGATTTATGGAAAATAGAAAAAGGTAAGGCTACACATGCTTCTTTTCCCTCTCCGGACTACTCATTTGTATGTATTCAAAATTAACTGATTTCTTCAGGACTGTGGCAGAGCATCTATCACTGAGAATAAGTTTTAAGATGAATATGGAATTTGTTTAAATAATATGTTACGGATAGGAAAGACAACCAACAGGAAAGAAATTGTGTGCCTGTCTTTTGGAATTGCTCAAAAGTTAAATCATTTTTAAAATTCATCCCATATTGCCAGTCTTGAACTTCTCAACATCGGGTATGCAATAATTTCCAAATTAGGATTATTTGGTTCAAAGCTCCAGATGTTTTCTAAATGCCTTAGGTAAGGAAAGCAAAAGCAGATTGAAAGTCCTAATGTAGCAGTTTGGGGCATAAATTATGTAACTGCAAAGAACAGACCCCAAGATCACAGCTCCAAGAGCCAATTTAGATTTTAATCAGATTTTTCATTCCAACTTTAATTAAGGTGTTTGACTTAGAAAAATGACTATTAGTAAAACTGACTGCCAGTAAAGCAAAAGAGAGAAATTAATTGGGAAAAAATGTACCCCGACTGCTATGAAGATTCATAGCATATGCTAGGAGAGGCGGCAGAAGAATGCTTTAATGAATTCTTAGAACAGATAGTGTATGTCTCTTTCTAGACATAAAGAAAAATGTGTGTGTGTCAATTTTCCTCCTTAGAATGCTGACATAAGTGAAAATAACCGACAATTTCTTTTCTTAATTTAAAAGCTAAAGATAACCTCCACATAATAGACTGTAGCTGATCATTAACTTCTCCTGCCTGGTTTGGTCAGACTAATTTCAGTCGCTATGAATCGCTTGGCTTAGATTGTTGAATCTCTGCTTCCCCAGGCCCTGGAAAGATGATTGAAGAAGTATCTGATAGAGTTCCTGCTCTTGGAAGGTTTGATGTCTTATTGAGGAAACACATGGGAAAATCCCAGTCGATCAGAAAATCTGAGCAATTGGGTGGCATATCCACTATAAGGTTGCAATAAGGGGCATCTGCCGCGCTTCAGCAGCTCCTGGAGGTCTATGGGGGGAGGCTGAAAGGCGGCAGGATTTGGACAGGGGTAGGGAACCAAGAGCTACTACAATGAAACAGAGAGTTGAGGGTCCCAAGGCGAGGCAGGGGAGCCAAGCCGGCCGGGACTCAGGGTTCAGATGGGGCAGCAGGTGGACAGTTCAGGATGAACCAGGCTGAACATCAGCCAGAGGCATTCACATCAACTGTACTGCATCCGGCATTCACTAAGTGCTATAACTGCTTGGGCGTCATGCATTAAATTCCTTCTCGGGGTGAGGATGCAATTTTTAAAACAAGAGCCTGGACGTTTTATGGGATTGCGCTGTCTGAAGGAGACTGGCAGTGGGAATGGTGGGAGGCCTCGGCTGGGTCTGGGGTGAGAGGTGAGGCCTCCTGCATGTAGACAGGTGCAGCAATGAGAGAGGCGAAAAGGAGAAGCCAAACCCTTTCGGTCGGCAAGCATTACCCCTTCTGTGGGTCAGTCCTGGATGTAAAACAAATGAAACACAAAAGAGCAAACCAGTTGGTAAGACTTGATACGGGAAGGGGGAGAACCGAAGGTTCGGTCGTGTCCGGCTAACAAGGACCAGCGCCGGGACTCCGGGAAGCAAGAGCGCAGGCGCCGTCCGCTCCGGCTGGAGAGACCGCAGAGTGGCGCGGCGGGCGTGGGCAGAAGCGGCCAGAAAGACTCGCCCGAAAGATCCCGTCAAGCCAGGCTTTGGACAGTAAGTCAGGTTTTACCAGGCAGAGAAGAAAGAAATCCCCAAAGCAGAAGCTTAAAATGAATTGGAAACAGGCCAGCAAATTAAAGGGAGAAATTTAAAAATTGAACTAAAGAGCTGCCGGCATCTGCTTTAACCCTATGTACATCCTGTCTGTGAGATTTTCTGCAGGGAAACACGAAAAAGAAAGGGATCACATACTTTGGCAAACCCAAAAAGTTTTATAGAGATAAACAGAGAATACTTGGAAGGGCTGTCAGGGAAGATTTAGGGTGTATCTTAGCAGGGGTTCTCCTAAAAGCGAACCAAACAAAAAGAATAAGAGAAAAAAGAAAAAGAAATCTGGACAAGAGCTAATTCTCCATTGGGAAATGTAAGCCCAGAAAGCAAGAGAGAGGGAGAGGAGTGGGGGGAAGGATGAGACAGGAAGCGAAGGCAAGGGCGTGCATGGCAGCCACTGTGTCCCAAGGAGCCCTAGATTGCCACACCCAGTTGCGTGACAGCCACAGGGTGCCTCCAGATAAGAGGCGTGAAAAACCTTATCTTGGAAGTGCACCTCAGAGAAAGAAACAGAACGAAGTCCTCTGCCCACTCCCCTGTCTCCGCTTCCCCGTTTATCCAAAAGAGCCAGCGGAACCTGATGCCTCCCTATGCATTTCTGGGTTGAGTCACTTGACACATTTTGGCAACAGACTTCTTCGGGGGAAGTGGATACTGTAACCTGTGGAGTGCTGTTTTATGGGATCAGAAGTGGAGTCTTTCCCCTGAGCTACCACTCAAGCTGCTGAGGAGTCAGGGGACAAGTGAGGCCAGAAGAAGGCCCATGTGATGTGTCCTACACTACATGGGTTATATCTCATAACTGTGGTCTGTCCTCCTATGCCAAGAAATTTCCAAACTCATTGCTCCTTTGATTTCCCAATTTTATTCTTATTGTTCTCAATTATTTGGATCTTCCAACGTGGCAGCGTGAGGCAAGAGAGGGCAAACTCCACCCTGCTTACCACCTGTCACTTAAAAGTTCCCAGCAAAACTGGTTAGGCAAGATGGAGACCAATGAGGACAATTGGTATTAAACTGAAGGACAGGAGGAGAAATAGGTTCCTGATCGTGTTTGCTTTCCTGGTTTTCGTGAAAATCTTTTTTCTTTGAAAAGGGGGCTGTGGGTTGTGCTGCGTGCATTTAGTTTTGAAAGTTGACCCTCTTCCGAGGAGAGGGGTGGGAGGAAGGGGTAAGATTGACTGGAAAGAAGAGACACGTGGGCAGCTTGAGGGTCCAAGTGGAAAGCTACTCTGAGGTGTGAAGTAGCAGCTGTTTCCACCTCTGCCTGACATGACAAACCCATTCAGGTCGAAAAATTTAAGACCAACACTTGAAAACAAAAACCAAAACGATGCTTTGAGTTTATATACATGATCCAAATGGTGACCATCCCACGATAGCCACTCCAGCTCTCGCCTGGAAGTTTGCTCCTCGACTTGAAAATGATGGTGTGCTCAGCAGTTGACTGGAGGCTTCGGGTGCATGTGAACTTTGGCTTGCTGGTGGCTCCTAACCAAGCTCCTCCTACTGACTCTGTGACTCGGGAGGGCCTGCAGATGGTCTGCTGTCATTTCATTCGAGCTAATCCTGACAGTGTTTCAAAGGGGATCAAGAGGAGAGGGAGGGGGAAGGAGGAAAGGCATGAGGATGCAGGAGGGAATTGGGATGCGTTACAGACATGTACCAATGCCACATGAGGAACGCAGACATTATGTACTGCAAACATGTACCAATAAACTAAAAAATACAGTCATAATTACATTAAAAAAATGAGAAAAGATTAACCATACCTGAAGGTACACATGCAAAGGCTGTGTGGGCGGAAGAAATGGAAGCATTATCTCCCCTCCTGTCTGACTATTTTTTAAATTGTCCAGTATTCCTAATTAGAAGAGAGAATTCTGAGTGTACCTTCTTGCCAGACTTCAATCAAGTAACAAGTTTATTTTTTGCTTAGACAGATTTGATAGTAAACGTTTTACCTGATGTTTACATCTTTTTAAAATCCAATCATTTTCATGCCACCCTTACAATTTTTACTGTCTCTGGGTCTCTTTTAAGTTGATTTACTTTTATAAAAGAAAATAGCTACTTTAGCCTTCTGTAAGAAGCAATATTGTAAAGTTACGATTCTGACGTGTTCTGTAAGTGTGTGTGTGTGTGTTTGTGGGCGCATCACCGTGAAAATGTAAAATGTCACCTTGTCCAGGTTTTCTAGGCCCTTGGAAAATAAGGAAATATCGTTGTGGGGCTTTTTCATTAAAGCACTGACACAACAAAATGGGAAGAGTAATAATATCAAAGATTTTCTATGCAAGTCTAAAGCGTATTGTTCATTTGTTTTTAAAGAGGAATATTGCAATAGTTGCCACCTATCATTAATGTTTAATGTCTCTAAAAATCATTAAATTGTCCACTTTAAATGGGTAAGTCACATGATAAGCGAATTTCAATAATGCTCTTGTAAGAAAAAATTTAAAATTGGTCTTGGAGAGTATTTTATTTCCAAAAGCAAAGGAAACATACATAGACAAAACTATGTATAATGACAAATTCTTTACCAATTAGAATCAAGGATGGGGCCTTGTTGCTGAGACAAAATACCTGACACCCAAAGTTGAAGGAGGAAAGTTTATTTAGCTTACAGTTTGTATGAGTTTCAGTCCATAATCACCTGGCTCCAAGGCAGGGTGACACGGCAGAGGGGCATTGCAGAAGAGAAACAGTTTGTGCCAGGCGGAAGGTAGCAAAACAAGCAAGGGACCTTGGTAGCTTCTCTCTGCCCTTTTTGTATTCTGTCTGGGCTACTCGGACTAGGGCGGTGCCAAACCAACGAGTGAACTGATTTAGTAATCACACGCCCTTAATCCCAGCATCACACACTCTAGATCCAGCCACCTCTGAAATAGCCCCACCTATGACTGCATGAGGTTTTCGGGGGACATCTAGACACAAACCATAACAGTGACTATTGGGGTAAATGTCATCTACACACCAAGAATTATCATCTGCAAATGAGAAGGTCTTAAAATTTGGAACATTTTTAAAAAAATTAGACCAAATTATATCTGCCTTGGGATCTTGGGGAGTATTACTTGGGGCATTATTTAATTAATGCTCTGAAACAATCAGATGGAAAGAACAACAGATCCAAAACTCCTGCATTCCTAGAAATACTTGGAATTACCTAGTCTAAGCCAGTTTGTTAATCTTTGATTGGAAACACTGCATAATTTCTAGCCATCTGCCATGAACTTTAATGCATTTTGCCTATCAAGACGCCTTCTCTACCTGCTGTATTCAAACAAAAACCTAGGGCCACATAGTCCTTCCAAAACTACCAGAAAACATAAGGATAAACAGAGGCGAGTGTTGCTTGCTTTCTGCTTGTACTCAGAAGCCAGGGATCCCTTAATTCATGTGTGAGAGACATTTGTCAGAATGGAGAGGTGCAGAAGAAAGAACAGGAAATGAGAATCCGGACCCAGGAAATTGCATCGCTACCCTGGTGCTTATGATCACAGTTTTCAGTGAGATGTCTTACCGAGGTCCATTCGTATCTTCACTTGATAATTACTTCAAGGGACGAGGTATATTCTGTATTCTTGACACGTAACATGTATAAAGAGTTGGAGAAAGAGATATATGAGCTTGGCCCTCTGTGTACCACATCCACAGATTTGAATAATCATGGGTCCAAAGTGTCTAGAGAAAATACTGTACCTGGACTGAGTATGTACAAACTTTTTTCTTCTCATTATTCCCTAAATAGCACAAAACTATTGACATAGAATTCACACCATGTATGTGTGATAAGTAATCTGGAGATGATCTAAAGTATATTGGAGGATGCGCATAGGCTAGATACAAATATTCGGTATGCCATTTTATATAAGGGAGTTCAGCATCCCAACATGGATGTTGATGGGGGCCCAGGAACTGACAGACAATAGAAATAGTGAGAGATAGTAATGATTAAAGATTTTGCTGAGGGGCTGGGGACTTAGCTCAGTGGTTAGAGTGCTTGCCTTGCAAGCACAAGGTCCCAAGTTCGATCCCTGGCACCAAAAAAAAAAAAAAAAAAATTTGCTGAGAATTTAGATTTAGTGGGTCTAGACTCTATCTCTCTTACCAGCATAGAACCATGAACACTTTATCCATGCCTTAGTTACACCACCTATAAATAAGGAAGAAAATCATACCTACCTCTGTGATCACTTTAACTATTAAATGAGTTACTGAATAAATTAGTCGACACACAGCAAACACACAATGTTAATGTTATGTGCATCTGCTTACTCATTGGTGATAAAATCTCCACTAGCCAATTTCAATTTTGTACGCTCTGACTATAGAAGTACGCTGCCAACTGAGGTAATCTCTTAATTGTTCATTCATCTCTCTACTTGGAAAACAAATTTTTAAAGAAATATTTGTTCTGATTACCAGAGTCATTTATGCTTGACAAAGATATTCAAAAATAAAGGGATTACGGAGAAACGAAAAACCATTATTCTATCATATATATAGAAGTAATAAAAATCTGTATTTTTCCTTCCAATGTTTTTTGTGTATTTAACTTACTTGAGATCATATGTTTATAAAGTTTGTATGTCTATTTTATTCTAAGCACTATATAATCACCTGTTATCAAAATTATTCGTAGATTTCAATTAAATATGGTATACTGACCACATGTGTTTTTATCTTCTCCCTCCTAAAACCCACTTAAATTAAGAGTAAAGAAATGTAGAACATATTCAGTTACAGGGACAAAGAGAGTGTAAGGCAGACAAGAGCATATAAAAGATTGCAAAAAATTTTTGAAGATAACAGAGAAGCAATGCAATGGATTTTCAGAGCAGAGAAGGGTACAATGCCAAGGTGGGTACCCCAAGAAAGACTCTTTGACCTCACATAACTCAGGCAGGCTGAGGACTTGGTGTCAGAAGCTACTACTGAAGGGCAGACTGAGATGCAGAACCCAAAACAGGGGTACCGACTGAAGTCCTAAGGTAGATTCATAGTCTCAGCCCCTCCTCTCATCTTCCACAGGAAACCCGAGGTTTAGTCTCTGGATAAATTGAACCGGAAAGAACCTAGACTCAGGATATCTGATACGGTAGGGGTGAAGGAGTCAGAAACATGGACATAAATTCAAGAGGACTAAATGAAATCCTAGGTATGAACAGGAAGAAGCCCCGGTTCTCTTTTCCTACTTCTTTAAAAATGCTAACAACCAGATGCATGACCTAGGAAGGAAAGTAGAGGAGTCGTCCCCACAAAAAGCCCACCTACAGATACCCCCCAGAGAAAGGGGAGTAAACAGCTTCAGGTGCTGTTATTGGGCGTTCCCAACAACAAAAAGTCCAGCTTGCTAACCCGGCACCGTCATTTAGGAAATGACATGTCCTGCCTACGCATGTACAGGGCTGTCCACAAGTATTCCAGTCTCACAGAGAGGGAGATCATTTAACAGGGTATCTGCCACAGAAGAGGCCACTAACGGCCTCTCTTCCCAGACAACCTACTAGACTCCACTGTGCGGGCTGTTCACGGAGCTGGGGCCACAGTGACTAGTTCTGTTCGGTGGAATGTGAGCAGGTGGTTGGTGTCAGCCTCAAGCTTAGCGATTCAAAGCTGATGTGCTTTTTTCCATATCAAGAAGATATGGCAGTCCTAAGCACAAACAGGAAATAAGTGAAGGAAAAAAATAAAACAGAAGTATTGGAAATTACAAATATCAGAGCTAAAACGTGAACTTTAACAGAAAGATTCTCCAATGAACAGAATCATCCATAAAGCAGAAGAAAAAGGCAAATGAATAGAGGACGTGGAAAAGAGAAGAAAATCAGAGAACCAATCAGGTAGGTCCAATACTTAATGAACTGCACTGTCAGAGAGAATAGGGAAGCAGAGAGGAGAAAGTTTTCAAATAAATAATGAAAAAATGAGTCACTGGCTTTAAGGGGATTATAAAATTCCCAGCTCTGTGAAAGCAAATACACCCCACCAGAAGAATATTGTTGTGAAATTGGGAATACTAAAAAGAAAAAGGGAATTTTAAAAGCTTCCACAGAGGAGGGAAAAGATCAGGAGTGATATGTATTACAGGTGACTTCCTAACACCGATACCTGGAAGTAGAGTATCCTGAGTAAGAATTTCACAATTCTAAAGGAAAATTATTTTCTACACAGAATTCTATAACTAAGAGTGAGAATAAAATGGAATATTTGTTAGTTTTGTCTAATTTCTCTGACTAGAGCCTCCGTTGCTGTATTAAATGGAAGTGGATATTCTTGCCCGAAAAAGTCCCTTTTATTCTCACACCAATGTCTAAGCATTGCTCATGCAATGTAAATTAGTGCAACCATGACAGGAAACAGGACAGAGGTGCCCCCCGATAAATGTAAAACAGCCATGTGATCTAGCAATCCTTCCACTGGGCATATACCCAAAGGAAGTGAAATGAACATTCGAAGAGATTTCTACACTCTCATTTATTGCAACACTTTTCCTGGTAGTCAAAATATAGAATCAACCCACCTGTCCATTAATGGATAAATGGATTTTAAAATGTACTACATATACAAAATGAAGTACTATTTAGCCATATAAAAGAATGAAATCTTTTCAACTGCCACAAATTGCCTCCATGAACATGGAGGACATTGTGTTAAGTGAAATGATTCCGGCTCAGATGGACAAATACCACATAATCTTCCTCATGTGGAATCTAAAAAAAAAACGAGTCAACCTCCTGTGAGTAGAGTAGAATAGTGGTTATCAAAGGGGAGAGAGAGGATAGGATGAAGAGAAGCTGATCAACTCGTACAAAAGTTCTATTGCACAGTGGAGTATCTGTAGTTAACAATTTATTTTCTATTTTAAATTAGCCAGAAGAGACGACTTTGAACGTTCGTGTTGCAAAGAAATCATAAATGTTTGAGGTGTAGGATATGCTAATAACCCTGATTTGATCAGTACACAATGCATAATGAATGAAAACACCACATCGTGTGCCATAAATATGTACAAATACATGGCAATTAAAATTTTTAAAAAGCACTCATAATTATTTTCTTGATTCATTCTTTAGGCTTAAAGAACCAGTTCATTAAAAAAGAAACCGAAGTTCAAATTTTAAAATATTCAAATTCAGTAAAATATTTTATTTTCACTTGTTTTTTTAAAAATACCATATCTTGCAATTTACGCCATATTTCTGGTTTAAATTCTTTTTGTGTGTGGTGCCAGGGATCGAACTCAGGCCCTTGTGCTTGCAAGGCAAGCACTCTAATCACTGAGCTAAATCCCCAGCCTCTGGTTTAAATTCTAAATACAAACAAAAATGTCAAATGGTGACACAGAATGAGACGACTAGGGCAACTAAAGTTCTACTACTCTGGCTTTGCACTCATCGTCCATTCATTGTTTATTTCAAATCTACTGTTTAAATGCAGGCGTGTGTAGCGCACAGGGGCGGAAACAAACTCTGTGCTCTGAAGGCAGCTGAAACGAGGCCAAACCATAAGGGAATCATTCCGCAAACACATGTAGCTGAGTCTGGGTGTGCGAGGACTAACTGGAGAACCGGGAACAATCAGACTTAACATCTATGCGATATGCAGTGAGCACCAAAGGAGAAATAATTAAAAATGTGCTAATATGAAGCTTACATATACGTCCTCAAAACTCGAGAATAACCAAAATGAGGAGACGTGTGTTTGAAGCAAGGCAGAGTATTTGGAGGAGGATTCATAATAACGTGTCTTTTGCTGTAATAAATGTTTTAAAATGTAAACATTCACTGTACGTTTTGATTGCGCCTCTTCAGTGAATTACGCCATATTTGTCCTTTCACGACTGGCTTATTTCACTCAGCATAATGCCCTCAGGGTTTATTCCCATCATCACAAATACAGGATTTCTTACTTTTAGAAAGCTAATATTCAATTGTAGGTATACACTGTATTTCACTTATGCATTCGAACGTCAACAGACAACTTGGGGAATATTTGTTCTTTTTATATTTTTCAGACATTTTCAGGAACAACTTGTATAAATCTGGAATTAACTGGTTATTGAAGTGTGATAGATACCAATTCTACGGCTCCTTGGATGGGGCATTTGAGAGACACATGCCTGACTGATACTTTTAACTATTAGTTACTTTGATATTTAATTCTTTCACATTTATTTTTCTATGCAAGTTTTCTGTTTGTTCTTATACTGAGTTAGCAATTTTATATTTTAAAAAATTTATATATCTCTCTAAGTTCAAATTTAATAGTGTTTTTTTACTTTAAAAACTCTTTTCTGTAGTAATTTCCTCCTTTTCATTCTGTACTTGGTTTATTTGTATTTTTTCCTTGATTATTCACGCTAAAAGTATACCTACATCATGGATATTTTTAACGCAGTAACTTTGGACTTGGTTAACCTCTATTTCTCATTTGCAGGTGTCTGGGTACACGTGTCTGTACTGCTTTACTCATTTCTGCACTTATTTTTAGTTTTTCTCTCTGTCTTAGTCACTTTCTCCTCACTGAGACACAATACTCAACACCCACAACTTATAGGAGGAGAGGTTTACTTCAGCTCACGGTTTTAGTCCATTGTTGGTCAACTGCAAGCAGGGAGGGAAGGTGGAAGGGTTTGCCGGAGGAAATCTGCTCACCTCATGGCTGCTGGGAAGAGACAGTCAAAGGAGGAGCTGAGAAATACAGCCTTGCAGTCACCTCACAGTGACCTGCCTCTCGGGACCACACCCCAGCTCCTAGCAGCAGGTCAGCTACAATGAACCCCAAGTCCAGTCACCTTCCAAAGACATGAATCTTTGGGGCCCATCTGAGATCTAAACCTAACACCTACTTTCTTGTCTATTTGAATGTTCTGTTGCCCTGTTTCCAATTTATGAGTGGAACCCTAAGCTTCTTTTTGCTTTTAACCTTTGAATAACATATTTTAGGCTATATCTACTTAATATCTGCTTTTCTGGTTTCCCTTTAAACTCTTAGAAAGAAGTAGCACTGCTGGATGGTGATTTTTTAATATGGAAACTCACCAAATTTGGTGATTTAAAAAAAAAGGAAGAAAAGAGTGGATGTCCTTTCACTTGCTTCTCTTCCTACTAGGGATTTTACTGCCCTAATATCTCCAAGATACCAGGGGTCTGAGCTGAGGGGCTTATTTCTATGGCCCTGGGGCCAGTGAGTGTTGATGGGAGGCTACATAAAAAAAGCAGAACTTTGTTTTTGCAGTCCATCCTCTTATGACTGGCATGGACTGTCCTGTGTCCTAGCCATAGACATCATCGCCTCCTCTGCTGTCCCCACCACACACACAAGTGTACACACACACGCACACACACACACACGCACATGTGCACACACACATGGGGGGAGTATTCCCCAAAGTCTTTTCTTCTTTCTTTCTTTCCTTCTTTCTTCTTTACTTTCTTTTCTTTCTTTCTTTTTTGTTGTTTCAAAAATCCACGCTTCAGTGGTTTCTCCAGGGTTGTTAGTGGAAGAGGTAATCAGCAAGCTATGGCAATCCGCCATCTTGACAGAAGCCAGAAATTCTCTTTATTTTCAACATCTGTTTGGCTCTTCTTTACTCTTTGTACCTGCAGATCATTTTTAGAATAATTTTTTCAGTGTCTTCCAAAGAAACTTCACTGGGTTATTAATCAAACTTGTCTTACAACTACAGTATAAGTTGATTTGTGAATAACTGACATATTTATGACAGGCAACATTGCCATTCAGGCATCTAGTATGTGACTTGGGATACTCAATTATTATTTTATATCCCTCAATAAAGTTTTATCATTTTATTTATATAGGTCACACACATTTCTTAAAGTTTTCTAGCTATTTTATGTCTTATACTGCAATTGCGTGTGGGATACTTTTTAACTTTATTTTTGTAACAAGTTATTGCTGATCTATAGAGAAGTTTATTGACATTGGCAAACATATTTACTATTTAGTGTTTCTGCCATTCTTTCCTGTAAATTCTAATAATGGAAAAATGGATTTTAAAATATCCTTTGGAAAGCAAGTAAAAATATAATGCACTTTCTTTTAATGGTGAATAGAGGGGAAAATGCCTGTATTTATACAGGATTTGGCAATTTTGAGAACTTATGGTCAGTATACTTAATTCCTTTTCTCATCATAAATGTAATATAGAGTGGAAATTAGAGAAGAAAATTTAAAAGGCCAATTAGATCAAGAAGGATCACAGTGCTCGGTGTTATCCAATTTTTTTATTTCTGTGTTACACACTTCTACACATTAGGGGCTGGGCTTGTGTCTAGAAAGTGCTCACAACTAATTTTCAGACATGACTAGACATGCTCAGTAGTGTAGTGGGAGCCAAGATGTGTGGTTTTGAGCCAGTTTGGAAGGCAAATCCCGTGAGGCCCTCTTGGACCTAGGACACTCTCTCTTAGGGAAGAAGCCAAGTGTTATAAACTCTCCTGGTAACAAGACCTTAGTTAGGGAGGACCTGCGTGATCCAGAAGTTCACCATTCACCCCAATCTGTGTATTCCCAGCCCAGTCCCCCGCGCATCTTTAGGCCCTGTGGAGAGACAAAGCAATACAGCTTCTCACGGCTTGCTAGGACCTGGACACCAGAAACAGTGCTGAGGGGCCCAGGAGCTGGGGGCCATGCCGGAGGAGGGAGCTCGCACCCCAGCTGCCCGCTAGGACCACACTGGGCTCCGACAGGACTCTAGGAACCGCAGCTAGGATCCCAGAGAAACAGCAGCCCCTCGTGGGAGAGCTGCAGCGTCCTAAGGCTACCAGTATGCTCCGGGAGGAGGCACCGAGCACAGATGAGGTGGGCCGCGGTGACTCCAAGTGGGTTAGAAGGGGCCGAGGGAACTTGGAAGTCGTAGGCGAGCAGCTGGGGAAACGGCCAGTGCAATCCGAGTCTTAAGAATGCCAGTGTGAGGCCCGAGGAGTCCCTGTTAACTGAGGTGTACATATTTAGCCTGGGATCGCTCTTACATGTTTTGATGCACTAATCCGTGCTCTAAAATACTCTCTAAATACATGAAAAATATGGAGGTAACACTCTTATTTTCAAAATGCTCAGAACCACTTTATCGCTGGTCAAATAATTTTGAAATTCATCCCAGTAGGCAGCGAAAGGCTCTCCAAATTATTATTGATGCAATTTTAACTACCAGGTCCATAAAATTAACCATTTTCATGTCAGGGTTCATCCATTTCTGGTTGATATCCTGTCAGTTTTTAAAACTATTTTTAAATGGGAAGAACCCTCCTATATGCTATCTGACCGGAAGACAGCGACCCTGGATCCGAGGGATCTCATTTTAGTCTGCAATAGCAGCTGGGGGGAAGTTGCCATTCAGCCATGTCTTCTCTTTGTCCCTCAGCCCTACAAGGAGTGAGGATTTTTAAACTGATAAGGCCATCACTGTACACAATGCAGCTGGCCTTCAGAGAGTTAGCTCCCTCCAGTACACACACACACACAAACACACACACTCACAAGTACATGTAATATGCACACAAATATAGTCATATATAATACACACAAATATATCTCTATATAATCAGAGGTAACATACACAAACACACATCACAGAGTGGCAATTATGAAGCAAAGTAAAGCTCTGTGCTTACCATCTAACTCAGAACACCGATTTTTAATTTAGCACATATTTATGTCCTGTTGGTCCTCCCTATTCCCAGATTCTGGGTCTGCAAATTGACTTTCCTCTCTATAGCACTGCCCAAGAGCAAGCTTGAAGACTTGTGTGTAGAGAAGCCTTCTCCCCTACTACTCAGAGGGCAAAAAACTTACTTGACCTAACTTAGCAGAATAATGTTGAAAATATACTTTACTTCAAAAAAAAAAATTTTTTTTAAACTTAGATTAGCAAACCCAGCTGTCGAGCTACCTTCGATGACCTCTCGCCAGGCTGTGTGATGGCCTGATTCAGCTTCCCTGCCTGGCTCCACACTGTGTGCGGCTGCCTGCTGCTCCCGGCCCTGTGCCCACACCCTGGTGTCTTGTTCTGCGGGCACCACTGAGGAGAAATGGACTGGTGTGTGTGGCTCTCTCCACTTTTAAAGTTCCTTACCGCTGTCACACCCACATCTTGTCGCCAGGGAGTCTCCTGGTCCTGAGGAAAACAAGCAGCATTCTTTTGCACACGTATGTAACCCTCACCCCCAGCAATTCTTCACACGGGTGTGCTTAAAAGGCCATAAGATTATTTTACCACTTAATCGATTTGAGACTTTCTCAGAATTTATGAGCAAGTAAAAATGAATCGGCAAGTTTGTCAGGACAGAGGGAAGGATCCCTCAAAACACAAGCAAAACACCACTTTTCTTGTTATTTGCCTGTTCTCGTTCCCAGCATGACTTGCTGGGTTAATTGTGACATGGAGCTCAAGACCATTCCTCACACCCGCTACCCCAGAGGTCCAATCTGTACCAAGGAGTGTGGGTGGGCGTGCACAACAACTCCAGCAAGCTCCTCAGTATTTCTGGACTCCATGGGTGTGAAAACAGCTTGGCAAACGGAGACACCAAGAAAGAAAAAAAATGGCTCCAAAAACCAGTTCACGCCAGGCACGGTGTTGCGCACCTGGAATCTCAGCGCCCAGGAGGCTGAGACTGGAGGATCAGATCGCCACAAGTTCAAAGCCAGCCTGAACTATACAGTGAGACCCTGTCTCAGAGAAACAAAAACAAAACAAACAAGTCGGTTCACCTTCTCACAGAAACCCTGCCATCTGTGAAGGTGGCTGTGTGAGATAGTGTTTTTGAGGCACAGCCCCGGTTTCCAGAAGAATAGACCTCCCTGAGCCCTCTGACAGCCTCTTTCTTTGCAAACTCTTATTTATAGTCTGAATTATTGAAACAGTCAACATGGGAAGGAGCAAGGGAGGGCTGGGGGACCGGAAAGGGGGTTCCCAGCTTTGTGTGAGAAGAGAAAAAGAGGGGCAGCTTTTGCAGACCAATTGGAGCCCTTTTCTTCCTGCCAGAGTGCGGAGTGCCAGCTGAGGCCCGACACCTTGCTTTATTGTGTGAAGACGGGGAAGCAATCTCTCAATTATCTTCAAATTAACTGCCTCTTGCCATTATCTGCTCCCCGAGGACCAATCAGAGTGTATGTTTGAAAAAGCTGGGAGTTAGCCTACCACTTCATCCACTCCCTGGGATCCCTTCCCACCTACCCCTCCCAGACACGCATCCAGCCAAAATCATCTGTGGCTGCCATTTCTCATGACAAACTTTAATGCTTTAATTAGGAAGCATCTGCGTGTCCACTCTTCACAAACACCATATGGTGCTCCGTACGAAATATGTTTCATTTTCATGAAGGCAAAGCCTTAGGAAAAGGGCATCATTTTGAATATCAATTGTTGTTCCCACATTGAGTGAAGAATAAATTTGCTGTGCTTCAAGAGACCACAGTGTGGAAAAGAATGAAAAAGTTTGTTCTCTACCTGGCAACCATGGGAGGAAAAGATGTCTTAGGTTAGAATAAAGCAGAATTCTACTTTGAAGAAGCAGAGATCCAAAGCCCTTTAGAAGTGTATTCCAAGAACCCGCTAAACAGTCTAAAGATTTAAGAGATGTCCCCTACCGATGTTTCCAACCTTTAACAGAATGATAAAATAGCCATCTCTTACACGCTGAGTGTTTAGACAGTCCAGGAGCAGTTTGGGGATGTTCGAAACACACCCAGCTACCACAGCATTCTCTGTACCTGCTCAGGAGGTACCTGGCTTCTCAAGGGTGTGTGCGTGCCGCAAACGAATTGCTTTCCATCTTTGACTGCCCTAGACTGACTTGGAAAATAGGGTCCAGTAGGATGCTATCAGGTCCTTAGATTTGTTTTCTTTTCAAATGTTATGTCCTTGAAGTAACAAATCTAAGTTATCCAAAGTTCACATTTCTCTAAAATTCAAGGATTTTAACGAGGCCACGTTCAAGGTCTTTTCTCCAGTGAGAAACGGGGAGAGATAGGCCGAATTCCAACATGGGCCTTTTCCTGCTTTTATGCAAATCACTCAACATGCAAATGACTAAGTAATTAAACCATGATGGTGTTTAAACAAGCCATTTATATTTTCTTCCTTGCTCAGGTCAGCTACTATTCCTTTGTTGGAGGCCATTGGCAAAGGTCAGGGAAAGTCCCTGTAGAGGGGAGGGACTGGACCAAGAAGGGCTGTAATTACTCATTTTCATTTTAAGATAAATAAAGCAGCTAATGCTGTAGAGTGAACACCAGCCCCCCGTGCCCAAATGAGGGGACTGGTTTCTTTCTTCCCCGTCACCGTCACCGGGCCCCTGTTCTTCACTCCAGCTTGGGTGCCAGTCACCTCTGTGTCCTCTTCAACTGACTACGTAATTATGGTTACCACATGTGGCTTCTGAGACACAACTTTAATTACCCCAACTCGAGCCCACAACAGACCCTGAATGGAGTGAACAAAAGCCTATTAGAAGGTGATCCCCTGTGGTCACAGTGTAATTATTGTCAGGGACTGTGGCGGCTGTGGAATTATCTCTGCAATATCTCACTAGCCTTCTAGGCTAGAGTCACATGAATGATGATTTGTGCCATAATCTCATTTCCTTTAATGGTGTGACACTGAAGATAATGGGGTGGGGGAAGGGGCCGCTGCCTGCCTGTGGCCTGGGCCTCCATTCAGAAGCCACCACAGATGGGCAAACACAGCACAGGCGGCACTTATTGCAATGACAGCCTCCAGCCCCGCACTCAGCAAGGGAAGAGCCGAGAACAGAGGGGCTCAAGCCTTCCAAGGTCAGCAACTGAGGCACGCGGCAAGAGCGGCGGAAGGCCCTGTGAGTGAAGATAAACAGGAGCCGTCCTCCAGGGGGCTCCGTATGTCTTTACCCAAGACTTTTAGAAAAGCATAAAGTCATTCCGCTGCAATGGCAGGTCTCAAACTAAGAGACATTAATGGCATGTTCACAGGCCTTTTCTTTGCTCTAATTAATCATGCTTTCCCCGTGAGAGGCTCAGATTGTATCCTTTGGACTCCTATAATAGTACGTAATGAAACTCGACACACATTTTTCACTTCTCAACCACGTGAAGCAGGCTCTTCGGCACCCTCTGTTCAACTTGATCACATAATTTTTCCCGTGACAATGTAAAGAAAAAGCATTAGGTTCGAAAGCTGTTTGTTATTTATCTATTTAGCAGTACTGGAATTAAACACAGGGCCTTTGCACCGAGCCGAGGTTCCAATTTTTTTTTTTTTAATTTTCTATTTTGATAGGATCTCGTAAATTGTCTACTTGGTCAAGCTGGGCTTGACCTTGTAACCCTCCTGCCTCGGTTTCCCTGGGTACTGGGATTACAGATGAGTACCACCATGTGTGGCTGCTTCTCCTGTTTTAATTGCTTGTTTAACAAAACTGCTCTGATGGCTTTCTTTGTACTTTACTGGCTGGACAGGTAATGATTTAATCACAGCACACACTCTTACGTTACAAGCATAGGAAAAACCTGACTTGTCATCATGGAAATTAATGACAAACTATATCATATTATCACAAGTTGCTTTCTCTTCCCTTCAGTTCCAATCTTTTTTCTCAGACCTTTTACGTTTTTGAAAGTTGTGCTTGAACAAGTCCACCCACCCGAAGGCAACGTGCGCTCATGATTTATCTGTGTTTGCTTGTCACCGGCTAGCATGGCTGCTTGCCTTAGTCAAATTGGAAATTAAAACCAAGGCACACATTTACAGAAAAAAAGCTTAAATCGGAAAGTTTGAGAGAAGAAAAGGCTCCAGACTGAGCAGCTGAAGGGGGCATATTCTGATCTAGGGAATCAGACTGTCCGCCCTCCCCCGGCACAGACACAGACAGGAAGCCAGCTTTAAGGGTCAGCTGGTGGACTGTGGTCTGGAGCCCAGGCAACGTAGAGAGATCCTGTCTCAATCATTATCTGAGCTCTGGGCGCAGAGGTCTAGAATTCCCATGGCTGAGGGTTTTGGGTCTTACAAAAGCATTGTCTCTATTTGTGGTGGTTTCCATCATGCGGGGCTCTGGAGTTCCTGGAATCCAGGTGATCACAGGTTTAGGCCAATGGCTAGAGGCTGCTGGGTGGAGCCTGGTGTCTCTGTAAACCTCTCAGCTTGGTGTCCTCAGTCTTGAAGTTGGATGAGATCATGTAAACTCAGGGTTAATCAACCTTGTCCAGCCGGCTCCTAGACAGACACCCCCTAAATGACCACGTATCCCTCTGTGGGGCTGAGAAGAGTTTGGACCCCAAATTTACAGTAACAAAGGACACAAAACTATGGTCAGGCTTTGTCCTGTCTTTAGGTGCCTTTTGAGCATCTGTGGGGCCAAGTGAAGGGTCATGATTTTTAGCAGAAATGAATTTTAAATTCCTGACTATTTCAAAAGAAAACACAAATCATGCTTTTCAATAAGTAGCAGACAGAGCCCAGCTTTCTGCCTGTCCCCTATCCCTGTGGTGGTCTCTGGCTGTGTCATGACTGTGTCATTTCCAAATTAGCACACTAAGATGCTCACGGACCTGCATAACATAGACTTGTTATTTCTCCTCCATGTGTCACATGCACCATTTAAACAAAACTTCGCAGTCCTTCTGACTTTCCAGCTCACTGGAATAGTTCACTCTGTTCACTGAGGATGGACTGTCCTTCCTTATTTCACAGCCATCCACTCCGATTATGATGCCCTGTCCAACCTTGTCAGATGGTTTCAAGAACCACACTCACCTCTGCTGAAACCCCAGGGACTGTAGTTCTCTGTTTCTCTGAATCTGAACACTTCCTCCTTCAGCATGTTCCTCTAACACTAATTTCTGTGTTCCCACATTAATTGCCATCATCTGTGTACTTCTCTGTTTCTTTCCAGAGTGGAATCTCTTCACGGCAGGGATTAGGAATTGCTTGTTGCTCTAGTTTGGCTCCTAAATGTCTCCCAAAGGCCTATGTGTTCAAGGCTCAGGCCCCAGGATCGTGCTATTGAGAGACGGTGGGACCTTTGAGGGGTGAACCTACTGGGAGGTCCTTAGGTCTTTGGGGGTATGACCCTGTAGGGCACAGTGGGACCCTGGTCCCTCCCTCCCTCCATGTTCCATGATATAAGTGGTTTTACTCCATCATATGCTCCCACCATGATGTGTTGCCTTACCACAGGCACAAAAAATGGGGCCATTCGATTATGAACTGCAACTTCTAAAATGATAAATGAGCAAATGCAGCTTTTATCTTTATAATTTAATTATCTCAGGTATTTTGGTAGAGTAACACAAAGCTAATGTGCTCATGATTCATACATTCATCAGACCATCTATTAATAGTTATTTGTCCATTATTGGTCTGTCTTGGTTAGATTTGCAAAGCCAATGGTTTTAAGAGAGCAGATTTAATAGGGAACATTTATAGATTGCAATATTCACCCAGAAGCCAAATGCAGAAGGTGCCGAATGTCCATCTAGGCACCGGAGACCCAAGAGATCCAATCGAGGGCTGGGAGCCCACAGCACGTCCCATGTACGTCCGTGTCTGCACATGATGGCTGGAGCCAGGAAACGATGCTCGCAGCAGAGATGACAACCAGAGCTCCTTCGAGGGAACAGCAGCCTTCCTCGACCAGCAAGGATGGAGCTCGGGGCCTTGCTGTACGCCCCCTTCGGAAGAACCAGCCGCAGCAGAGCTTCTCCTAGGAAACAGCCCGCCAACTAGCTACAGCTCCCACTCTGCCTTATGTTACAGCAGCAACAACCCTCAGGTGGATCTCGTACGCCCAGCATCACACCAACTCAGTCCAGCTGGGCGTTCTGGCTCAAGTTGACCATATTGGGTCCACCACATGGTCCAAAACATTTATTTATTGAGCATCTATTAAATACTAGGATTGTTTTAGGCATTGAGGTCTAAGGATGAGAAAGCCTTAGTAAGACCTAGTTCTCACAGTCCCTATCATGTAAGAACTTACAGTTTAGTGGAGAGAAACATTCTATTTGTCATAGTTCCAATGGGAGTGACCTTCAGAACATATTTAGCACAGTGGCAAATCCATGACAGTTGCTCAAATGGTATTTGTTATACCGAGTAAAACCAATTTCTCCTGAACTCCTCTTTGGGTTTTTTTTTTTAAACTCCTCTTTGAATATGAACATATTAGCTAAATGTGCTGAGATATGTTATCACTGACAATTCCTAAACTGAACATCTTTAGACATATCTAGTTCCTTGGCAGTTATTCAAAGGGAAAAAGACACAACACAAATTCTTTATGAATAAAAACATTAGAGGTGCGTTAGGTTACCTCAGTGGCAGGCAGCAAGGAGTAGAGGAGAAAAGCTGTAATAATCTGGTCCCCTTCTGTCTCTCACCTGGCATTTGAGGATGTGTGAAGTACCAGGCCATACAATGCAGAAAGCATTCTGGAGTTTTGTGCTCCTTTGTAAATACTACTGGTGTAAGATTAGGAAGATTTCACAGATCAGATGCTCTTGTATCTGGGTCCGAATGATAAAAATTCATCTGTACGTCCATACCAGGCAAATAAGTTCCTTAGTTTTTCTCCCTAACTCTCCTCTTTAAAAGATAAGGAGAATCAATTTTTAAAATTAAAATCAATAGATGCCTTGATGTCTTGGTTTATTTTTTATACGTAATTATTCCTGATCAATAGAAACAGGAAAAAAAAAGCAGGCAAGGTAAAATCTGGAATTTAGTTAATAGTAGGGTTACCAGCGTTGATTTCCTACTTTTGATAAATATAATTATATAAAGAGAAATCGAGTTAAAGGTACATGGCAGTTCTCTATCTTCGCAACTTCTCTGTAAATCTAAAATTATTCAAAATTTTAAAAAAGTTTTAAAATATATATATTGCTTCCAAAAATCTATGTACACCTCAGCATTTTGCCATACTAATCAATGTCTGGAAGCTAATGGCCACCACTTTAAGCATGTCTTGTAATTGTAGAGGCCAAAGTTAACTTGTATTAATCTCATGCTATCTCAATAAATTTGGTATTAAAATATGTATACAAGTTTTTTATTTCCTGCTGTGTTCATTTGGCAGACTGTATACACATCCCTAAATCCACAATAAACAGGAATATCATTTGGAAACAGATGCCTCAGGCTCGCCCAAGTCCATCTCTATTTATGGTTTCATATATCCTTTGCTCGAGCTGACCTCACCCCCTCCTCAACCACTTCAGCTCTTGAGCCCTCTGAATGTAATTATAAATCGAAGTCTTCTTGACTGGATTGGGCACGGTGGCCCAAGTGACGCTTTGCCTTGAGGTGCTAATAGTGACATAGGCCATCCCTAGGGTTCTGACCACAGTCTGTCATTAGCCTGCTACCATTGTTTTGTTAATCTAATGAATGGTTCTGTAGGAAATAACAGAGTAAAGGCTTATTAAAGGTGAAGGCTTCATCCATTAAAATGTTCTTTGTCCTTAATGAAGGTCAGGGGAAGACTGATTATAGGAGGAAATCATGCTTTATGCTTGCCCATATGTCTTAATTAATCACCATGTCAAGCAAGCCCTCAGACTGGATTTGTGTTAGCCTTTATTCTTTAAAAGTTGCTAGGAAGGGAATTACTGAAACAGTCTTAGCATGTTCTGCTGGCAGAGAACAATACATGATGGACAGCATCTTCTAAAATATTTCAGTTTATTTTCTGAAATAGGATATTTTCAAGTATCTATTTTCCTTTTAATCTGTAATCTCACAAAAACTTTTAGATTTGTATTGTCCAATATGGTAGCCACTACTCACATATGGTTATAAAGAACTCAAAATGTGGCTAATATGAATTGAGCTGTGGTGTAAATGTAAAATTTGCTCACTGGATTTCAAAGGCTTATTACAAACAAGGTAAAATATCACTGATAATTTTTATATTGGTTACATGCTGAAATTATATTTGTTTTGTTTTGTTTTTGTTTTTGTTTTTAATGCTGGGGATTGAACTGAGGGCCTTGCGCTTGCTAGGTAAGCCCTCTAACCACTGAGCTAAATCCCCAGCCCTTGAAATGATATTTTTAATGTTTGGTTAAATAAAATATTCTATTAAATTTTATTTCACGTGCTTCATTTTCCATTTTCTTAGTGTACAATTTGATACATTTTAAAAATTTGTTAGTACATGTTTCTGGTAAATAATGATTGTATTCATTGTAGGGAATTGGCAATGCACGTAGCATATTTCTTTTAGTCCCCTTCCCTTCAACCCACCTTTTATTTTTTCCAGCATCATACTCATTTATTTATCTTATAAGACCTTATAAAGTTAATTATCATATATATGAATCAACATTTTCCTTTTTAAAGAGAGTTAGTAGGAAATTTGAAACTGCGTATGTGGCTCAAATCATATTTCTATCAGATATTGCTGCCTTGGAGGATCCAGAAAAATATTTGTTCAGGTCGTGCCCCGGCCAAATTTCTCCACAAACCAATTTCAGATTTGACTTGAAGGCAGATGGACCTAATGAAAAGTATAACATTTTTTTATCCTCCATGGTGTAATAAATTAATCAAATTAGGGCTAGCTGCTCTACTTTGGCTCACAATATTTTAAACATGCAATTGGAAGTGTCCATACCATAAAGTTCTTACTAAGGACCAGGAACTGTCTGTCTCAGGCATTGGGGAAAACACACAAGACACCACCTTTGCTCCAAAGCGATTTGTTTCTTTCCCTTCTTGATTGTTCCTTTCTTCCTACCTTTACAGTTATTTATCATCTACTTTGACAGCCTCTTCCTGTGTCTTCCCAAATTACCTTTACCTTTTACAAATTATTTTTGTCTTGAGGGCAGAGCCCATGTCTTAGGAATTGTCCCGTCTTGTGCCTGCCTAAGAACAAGGTACATATTGGTTGCTCCATTCATATGAATAATATAAATAGTAATACAAGCAAAAATAATAATAGTGTTACAGCCAGATGAAGCGTCCTGTGGGGATTCTTTCCAAGTTCTTGGTGTCCTGAACAAGGAACTGAATAAGACACACAAAAAAGGTAGTAAGGGTATACATTTATTGAAGGTAGGAAAGAAGTACACTCTACAGGGTGAGTAAACCAGTGAACAGACTCACAGCGGCCCTGAGGATAAGGCGAAGGGGTCTGATGTATCCAAAATTCCCGGATTGGCTTCCCCCTCATGCAAATAAGGCATTAGGATGGTGTCCTATCAAAAATTCCCTTTGCCTGGCCCTGGATTTAAACTGCCCCATGGAAAGACTCGCTTGGCTTCCTGCTAGATGTAAATGAAGGATTGAAAATAGCACTTTTCTGATTGGTCCTGCAAACAGCACCAGCTTCAAATGAAGGATTGACGATGTCACTTTCTGATTGGTTCCATGTACAGTGCTCAGGAGCCGTGGAGTCATTTTGGGTCCTGTGCTCTGCGCACGTCCTGTTTTTATGAACTTTGACACATTCTACCCAGTTAGTTGTCTGGTTTGCCCCAGCCCTCATCTCCTGCCTCAGTGTCATTTATTGAACACTAATAATATGTCTGCTTTTTTTCTAAGTGCTTTTGCACTTTCCCACGGAACGCACTCAAGAACCTCATGAGGTAGATACCCAAAGCATCTATATTTACACCTGAGGAAACTAACGATCAGAGAGGCCACAAAGCCTACCAGTTCTCACACAGCAGTAAGCAACGGAGCTGGACCTAAAAGAAGTTACACGGTCAGCATGGTGCAGGGCGGCAGAGGTGGGGGGCACTGAGGTCTGTGAAATTGCCTCGGTCAGGCCGCAGATGGCACATTCAGGCTGACATGAAAATACAGACCAGGGAGACGGGCCTCCGAGTCCCTTTCCACCATGAGCCCTGGTCCCTAGAAACAAAGAGTCGTGTTCCAGCCTTTCCATCTGCTGCTTTGACTCTGGAAAGATGGCCGGATGAACACTGATTTATTTTAATTTAGGTAACAATCCGTCCCACACAGCAGAAAATGTTGTTGCTGGCACATTGTGGTGGAGTCGCTTAATGTGGCAAGCCCCTACTCCAAGGTGATAACAGGCTGTGTGTCCACCAGTCTCTGTGCCCAGATAGCTAATGGGCCAAGTCAGACAGACGGCCCTAAACCCTCAGCAATCATCCTGACCAGGAGAATCGTGCCTTTGTTCTTCAGGGAGTGTTCCAACTCGGGCCTTTCCTGGCAGCTGCGGGTGATGCTTCCACAGTTCACCTGGCTGTGGAAGGAACCAGTGACAGCACATCAATGGCACTACAGAAACTCTCTCCTGACATAAGAAAGCAAAGCATTATAGGGAAAGCTGAGTAGTGGTGGGGATGGAGGTGGAGGGAGAGTCAGAGTGAGGCAGGTTGAGAGCGTCAAGGTGAAACGGTAAAACAGCTACCAAGTGTCTGGGCGACTGTGATTCTAGTTTCAGCTCTCATATTAATTCAACTCAAACAACTTCACTTTACCTCAGGCTTTCAGTGTATTCTTTGTTAAATGAATGAAATGATTTCGTCTTTAGAGTTCATCAAACTAAATATATGGGCATATCAAATTGTATCGTAAACATATTTCCATTTTCTAATAAAAAGGCAAATGCATAGATTGAACTCACCTCTGTTGGTTCCCTTATCTAGGTACATGGTACAAGTTACATGCAGGGGAATTCAGCGGAGGTTTAGAAGTTACTCATATATGCTTACACTTCACCCAACCAGCAAGAGATATTAACGCAATAGTCAATCTAATCTTCTACACTGTAGGAATGATTTTCTTGCTGCTGCTGAGTTATACCACAAAACAGTCTCCTAAATGTTTCTGGGCCTTGGAGAGCTTGGCTTATCAGTCACGGCACCAGCTTTTGAAAATTTCTTCTTCCAGTTAGCAATTACATTGTGTACCATGCACTATTTGCAGCTATTTTCTTTGCACAACTGAATCCTATTAATTAGAGAACACAAAAAGATTTTCCTTATCTGTTGTGAGATCTGAAATAAGAACGCAATGCAGTTGTCCCAAGCTTAAAAAAAAGTTGCTTATAAGTGGCATTTATGCAACAATTTTTTCCCATCTACATAAAGTGTCATCATGCATTTTCTGGAAAGTGTACTTTTCTAGGACTCATGGGAGTAAAAATGGGTTTTGAGACTACATAATATACAGCATTACATCGGACTTTTCTGGGATATTCAGTTCTTTCACAAAGTATTGCTGTTTATAGATGTTAGCATCTGTCTAATTTTAGACTTCTCTGTCTAATTTTATTTATTTATTATTTTTTAAGTGGTGACAAAGTTTATTTAAAAGGCAAAATGGAGATTGGGAGAAACTAACTCTGCAGAGCGAGTTTGGGCCAAACAAAGAAAAAGTAAAACAATTTAAAAATAAAAAATAAAAATATCTACCATGTCTGAGAGAAGTGTATGGGCTATTATGGAAAGATACGATAGCACCAGCTCCTCATGGCTTCCTTTATTTTATACTGTCTTAAGCGTGAGGAAACCCACGAGAGCTTTTACATCCAGGTCCTGAGAGGCAGTGTTGGGATCTCCAGCCTAGGCCATTCTCTCTAGAAGTCACATCTGTTTGGGATTTTGTAATTAGCAGGTCATGCCTACTTTCCCAGCCAGCTTTAGCCACGCCTTTGTCCTACCTGATTACCCGCTGGGAGACACCAAGTCCCATAATTCTTTATGGGGTGTTGAGGGAGTGGAGGTCTTGGTCTTCTAAATCTTCAAGCTGAAAGGGGCTGTAGACCCTACATACTGGGGATTGTGTGTTCTCCAACTACCTTGGGGTATTGTGGCTCACTGGCTGGGTTGAAGAAAGGAAAAATTCTTCAGGGTCTTGGAAGGGCAAGTCACTGATGTCTTGTCTACTTGAATAGTCTGAGAGATGACTCGTTCACAAGAGTGGCTAACTTCTTGGCCTGCAGACATCAAAGAAGCAAGGTTAAGTGTAATGCAAATTTTTATAATAACCTCAGGGGGATCTAAGAGCATGGCCCGATACTTCGTGAGCTGTTCCCCCATCAACCACAAGTAGCTTTTTGTCTCTAGAATAGGTTAGAACTGCTGGGATGTCAGGACTTGTGGTCTCTGTTCCAAAGTTAACTTTTTAGCTTCTTCTATTAGTACAGCTGTAGCTGCTATTGCTCTCAGGCATGGTGGCCATCCAGCAGCCATTCCATCTTATTTCTTTGAAACATGCCACTGGGCCAGCTTCTTATCCCAGCCTTTGGGTTAGGAACCTCCAAAGCAATTCCTCACTTTTCTGATATGTAGAGACAGAAAGGTTTCCTTAAGTCAGGTATTCCAGTGCTGGGGACTGAGTAAAGACATGTTTAATTTTGCTAAAGGCATTGTCAGTTTCTTTTGTCCATTCTAGGGGACAGACTCAGGGCCTTTGACACCCTCATGAGAAGGCTTGGCCATTAGCCCAAAATTAGGTGGACAAATCGTGCAACAACTGGCCATCCCCAGGAATGAGTGAAGCTGTTGTTTGGTGGCAGGAGGCCCAAGATTACATATAGCATGGATTCAGTCCCCAGACAGCTGTCACTCCCCAGGTGTGAGAATGTGTCCTAGATACTGAACTTTATGGAGGGATATTTGAGCCTTTTCTTTGGAGACTTTATATCTCTTCTTAGCCAGAAAGTTGAGAGTCTATACAGTGTTATATAGTTAGATAATCCCTGAGTTGGACTACAAACTAGAAAATCATCTATATACTGTAGGATGGTTCCCTGTTTAAGCTTTAAGTTCCTCAAGTCTTTCTGTAGTGCCAGAGCAAAAGGTGAGGACAGTCTCTAAACCCTTGTGGGAGAACTGTCCAAGTATATTACTGCTTTTCCCTGTAAGGAGATTCCCATTCAAAGGCAAACAGAAATTGGGAGTCTGGGTGTAAGGGGAAATGGAGAAAATGCATCTTTTAAATCTAAGACTGAGAACCAAATGAGTGTGCCCTAGAATTTGGGAGAGAATTGTATATGGATCTGCCACTAAAGGATAGATTGGAATGACAGCCTCATTTATGAGGTGGAGGTCCTGTACTATCCAATATTCTCCTGAGAGCCTTACTACAGGGAGAATATGAATATTACCAGGGGATTGACAAGGCTTCAGGAGGCTTTATTTGAGAAACTTGTCTATGAGGGGCTGGAGACCTTTATGTGCCTCTTCTTTGATTTGATACTGCTTTTGATTAGCCTAGAGTCTTTTTGTCTTATAACTACTGGCACAGCAGAATTTGCCCTAAAGGTATTCCATTATATCATGCAGTGGGATCCACTTATTGGCTAATTTGGTCAAGTTGACCTAGCGTAGTCCCAACAAGTAAAAGCTATTTGGGCCTGAGCTGGAATTTGAGACTTGTCCCCAGTTTAGCTAGTAAACCTCTTCTGAGCAAGGGAGCAGGACACCATGGGACAGTTAGAAACTCATGGCTAAACATCCAGCCTTCAAAGTGACACATCAAAACAGGAGTAAAGAAACTCTGCCTAGAGGTCCCATTGACCCCAACTGGGGCTATAGACCTAGAGGAGAGTTTTCCAGAGAAGGAAATCAGAACAGACTGAGCTTCCCCGTATCAATAAGCATTGGACTGGCTCACCCACGACACTGAAGTTTGCCCAGGGTTCCTAAGAGGAGATGATGATGTTTGTGGACAGGGGCATTGCAGGTTGCCCTGGCCCTCTTCAGTCGTCAGAGCAGGAAATGACGGTTCTGGCTGGTCTAGCCCCTCTCAGGGAGCAGAGACAGTCAAACCTCCAGGGCCACAAGTCAGAGGTGTTAGCTGCCTCACACGCAGAGCAGGGCCCCGGCGGAGGCTTGGTGCAATCTCACGCTCTATGTACAGTCTTCTTGCAGTTAAAATAGGAATTCTTTCCTTGGCTTTTTTTGGGTTTTTCTTTAGATGATCTGGTGGGATTACAGCATTACCAACTGTAACAGCTATAATTTTAGCCTTTCTCTTTTCTCTCTCCTCCGGGTCCGAACTGTTGAACACAGAAAAGGCTGTATCCAGCAGTTGAGTCATAGGTGTCTGTGTCCCTGGCTAAAGTTTTTGTAGTTTATGTTGAATATCTGGGACTGACTAACAGATGAAACTATGGATGTCCCATCAGTGCCTCTTCCTGCCTGGAAGATGGATCTATATTAGTATATTTGTGGAAGGCCTCTGCTAATCAATTATAAAACGAAGCTGGATTTTCCTCTGTGGCCTGTAAGATCCCACTCACTTTCTCATAATTAACAGACTTTTTGAGGCATAGTTTCATCCCATGGTAAGAGTAGCTACCATACTAGATCTCATCTCCAGTCCCTCCTGAGTGTTATAGGCCCAGTTTGGCTCTAGTGAAGGGAGTTTAGCTTCTCCAGGGCGGTTTCCTTCCCCTTGTAAGGATATTGTTCATCTGCATAGTTCCTAGTCTCTTGTAGGATTCTTTGTTTTTCATCCGGAGTACAGCAGTTGACCCAGATGTATTGGACATCTCGCTATGATCAATCAAAACAAGGATCAAAGTTTGAAACCATCTGCAGACTTACTACGATCTTCTGACCGTTGGCCTAATCATTCCTTACACGGCTGAGTGTCTGCAACTGAAAAAGTGACTTATACTTGAGTATTTCCCCTCAGCCCTGCAACTTCTCTTAGAGGCGTTATAACCTGTGTACTAGAGTAGTAAGAAGCACCACTTTGGGCTCTGCCGATGGGGCTCAAAGCTTTCTGAGTGTAAGAGGGAACTGAGGATCATTGGATTCCTCTGGGGCACTAGGCTCTAGTGGAGCTGAGTCATCTGGAGGAAACGGAGTTGATTAATTTACCTGACGTTATAAGGAGGAGGTTGAGAAGGCCTCCTAGTATTCCATAGGTGAGAGAGTCCCATAACCCCGTGATAGACAACTGGGGGCCTCAGGACAGGATCGTCTAGAATATCTTCTTCCTCCTCGGGGGCCATTCTAGATACCATAGTTCTTGAACTTTCCCTTTGATAAAGAGTCATAAAAGCCTGAACATAAGGCATTTCATTCCACCTTGCACGTTTTAAACAAAAACACTGCAACTGCAGAATAGTCTCATAATTCAAAGTACCATCCATCTTTCAACACCTCCTAGTTCATATTGGACCCAAACTGCATTGCAGTAATAGCTAAGCTGTTCCTGCTTTAGATTGTCAGGATAAAACCTTTCCCACTCATCAAGAATGTGGCCTAGTGGCAATGTGGGCGAGAGCTGCACAGTGGGGAGATCTAGTAGATTTCCCACCCGCTTGTCTTGGGACCTTCTCTCCAGTCCCTGAGCTCTTTCTCATTCCTTGCTGTGCCAAAATGTACTTTCCTGGATGCACCCATTAAACTGTTATCAGATAGTTATATTCCAAATAAATGTTACCGGGATTGCTCACCCCACGTTCTAGCGTTAAATTCCAGGTTCTTCCTGCTTCAAACAAAGAATTGAACAAAATGAGCAAAAAGCAATGACAGTTGATTTAAAAGGCAAAATGGAGATTGGGAGAGAAACTGGCTCTGCAGAGCAAGTTTGGGTAAAACAAAGAAAAAATAAATAAAATAAAATAAAAATATGTGCCGCATCTGAGAGACGTGGTTTGGGCTATCATGCAAAGATATAATAGCTTGTCCATCTGATTCTAAATAGCAAATGCTTTAGGCAGCAATGATGACTAATTATATGTTTTGAAGAGTACTTGGCGCATGGTTGGTGCTCAATAAATGTTAAATAATTGAAAATGTTAACAACAATCATATTTGTAAGCACATTGATCAGAGACTGTTCCTAAATATGTTTTAGTGGGGGTCTCAGTGCATTGTTGGCAGGCAAACAACATGGAATGATAATAACACCAAATGGTCCTCTTTGTTTTTTCCAGAATTAAAAGGGGAATTTAGTGCTACTTGAACTGATTTGAGGGTCTCTAGCAGACAAATAATGGCCTCCTCAGGATCTCAGGGTCCTAATTCCTGGAGTCCATAGGTAGGTTTGGCTGAATGGCAAAGAGATATTAAGGCTGCAGGTAGAATAGAGCCTACTTGATCAGCTGGCCTTCGATGAGGAATTATCCTCCGCTATCCAGGTGGGCTCAGTATAACCCTAAGCATTCTTATTAATGGAAGAGGAGGAGAAGACGAGGAGTCAAAGAGAGATTTGAAGATGCTTTGCATTAGAATGGCTTTGAGGATGAAATAAGGGGCAATGGGCCCAGAAACACAGGTGACCTCCGAAAGCCAAATCTTCTCAGACCCTCTGAAAGGAACATACAACTTCTGACATCTGATTTCACGACTTTGGTCCTGTAGAACTATACCATAAGGGATTCGTGTTGTTTCAAACCACTAATTTTGGCTTAATTTATCATAGCAACAGTATGAAACTAAGACAGAATCATACCTATATAGACATATTGGCTGGCTATTGGTGTTGAAGAGTTTGAAAGGACTCTGGGTACAACCTAAAATATTACCCCAAAAGATAAGAACAGGGAAAAATCAAAATACAAACTCTTTCAGTTCATTAAGACCACTGTTATCTGCTGTTATGAACCAGAGGTACAGGCAGAAATATGGACAGTTATTTTTATAAGGCCAGTAAAATTGTGACTTTTCTTTTTTTCAGATTCCTTTTAATGCTGTCCTAGAAGTTTTAGTAACATGTTTTAAGAATGAAAAATAAAGAAGGGTTGGGGATTTAGCTCAGTAGTAGAGCACTTGCTTAGCAAGTGCAAGTCCCTGAGTTCAATCCCCAACACCAAGAAAAAAGAAGAAAAAAGAAATCCAATTTTTAGATAAAAATGTGTAGACCGGTGTTCTCAGACAGGTACAAGTGCTTAAGGCTGTGTGATCACATGTTGCTCTTACAGAAATTTTTTTCCAGGATTTTAAGTTCTTTCTTCGTTTTTTCCTAAATTCGCCTGGCCCAAGAACGAGAATCCACCTGTGCTCCAGAAAGCCCTTCTCTGGTCCACAAGGGTCTGAGACAGCCAAAGCCCCCATTCAGCTCCACTGGTCTGGTACGGCGCAGCAGAGCTAAGCCTTTCCACAACAGCAATCAGAACCCCAGAAACCACTAGACTTCCCATCTTTGGCAGCCGTGGGGCACACTGTAGTGTCCCGAATTCACATCTAGGTGGGGACAGGCTTATGAAGTAGTGGCTTGTTGTCAAGTCCCTTCTTCCACTCACCCACCATCGTCTGGAGAGAGAGTCGCAAGGCACCAAACCAGAGAAAGCAGAAAATGCTGAGCTATGAAATCAGCTCTTCACCCAGATACTTATATAAAAGTTACGTCAGCTACTTTCAGAGTCTTTCCTGGAATAGATTACCACCCTGAAAGAATAATACAGTCCAAATAGTATACCTTCAGTGTATTCTTTCAAATGTAAAAGAATATGTTCTGGGATTACTACAGTTTTCAAGATACACAAGAGTAAACCTTGACCATAAAATTTTTGAATAATTTTTATTTGATATATATTATTAATAATATATGTAAAGTATTTTATCAAATAATATTATATATAATTTGATATCCCAACTATGACCAACTCTTAGCATCTTACTTTTTTTTGTTTTTTTTCTGTGGTAGTTCAGGCTGGCCGTGAACTCACTATGTGGCCCAGGCTGGCCTTGAACTTGTGGTGATCCTCCTGCCTCAGCCTCCCAGGTGCTGGGATTACAGGCATGTGCCACCACACCTGGTGTCAACTCTTTATCTTATTTCATCTAATAAAATGTTTAATATTTTCCACGCTCAACTTTCAAAACTTTAATTGTATGAGAGCTGCAAAATAATTAGGCTTTATTGGTATTTAGCTTTCTTTTCCATTAAATACAAAGAGTAATGTCTAATGAAATTAATGGAGTTATTTTTAAATGTTATGTGTGATTCTCTCTTGTATTCTAAAACAAACAAAGAGAGTTTGTTACATTCATGTGCATAAGGGTTTACCAAAAATTATCACACCAATTACCAATAAATTTGTTGAACTTCTTTCTTCAGACACAACTTTTTATCTTACCTTCACATTACCTTGCATTATTACAAATTAGAACAGCACATTACTTTACCATTCTGTGTTTACAACATTATAAAAATGAACTAATTACATTTAATTGTCATCATTTTAGTCTTGACTTGACCTGTCTTACAAGATGTATTTCATAATTTATTTCTCTTTAGGCCTTACAGAATTTCTCAAAACATGTATCAACTTCTTTATTTCAATAGAAAACTCAAGCCATAGTCTTTTTGGCAAGAAGTAATTCTAATTTGGCTAATTTGTTTGAAAATTAATCTGGGCTTTGGCAATTAAGATTTATGGTCAATATTTCCCCAAGTAAACTGAGTTAGAGTGTCAGCTTTTGAAAAAAAAGTACTAAAATTATATGATAAGAAAAAGGGCATTATTATAAAATATTGTGTCGGCAAAGGTATAATTAAACTGGCAACGTATTCCTAACTTTTTAATATATCAGGTTAAATAGTGCTTCTAAGTGCTAGTGCTTCTAAGTGATAGAATAAAAATTTAACACTTCATCATTTAATAAGGATTATTGAGTTTTGTTATACTTTCCAGAAACTGAAGAAGTAAATGACTGCAGTGAAAATTATTTTCTAAATTAAGTGGTTTCTAATTCTTTAACTTGAACAAGATTGAAAGAATGTCTAATAAAGTTACCAACTAAACAACCCTCGAAATTTTGATGATAGAACAATATATATAATTTTTTGGATCAGAATTTAGAAGTTCAAAGAATTAAATGAAGAGTTATGACACAACTTTCCATTTTTAGTCACCTTGAAAATACATAGTTTGTTAAAATTTTGCAGCTATGTGAGCAGAAACATTTGTAGACCACTAATATAGACCATTTCTTGCTGAAGTTCCGTGTTTTAATGGTGTCTTTTCACACCCGGAACAGAGAAAATTACTTAAGCTCATCTAGGAAGGAGGCGGGAAATGGAAGGGCGTCAGGTAAGAAAAAGATCTGAAAGGTATACAAGCTCAATACGCTGGCCTCAGAAACTAGAAAATACATTTTCCTAGGATTCCCACCACTTCTTACGGTCCTTACCATTTCTTCCATTTGATTTTTTTTTTCCTCATATCTGTCCTCACCTTCTGCTCCTCTTAGCAGGAAAGTTTTCTCTAAACACCTATCAAAGCCTGAATAACGGCCTCAGACCTGAGTCAACCCCAAGTCTCCGCTCAGCAATCACAGTTGAATGGCCCAAATGCTCTGTCAAGGAGGGCGTTCTGGTTGGTCCAGATTAGATAAGAAGTCTACGCCCCAGGGAAACAGGTGTGGCTCGAATACAGAAGCATTTGTGTCACACAGTCACCACTAAGGGCAGGGGCTGACGGGTGGAGGCAGTTCCCAAGGAGAAGAGCTGTGAGTACGTGGATGGCCAAGAACACCAGCTGGAGTTCTGCCATCCTCTGCTGTGGTTTAGATCTCAAATGTCCCCCAGTTCTCATGTGTGCAGAAGGCGATGGGACCGTGCGGTGCTACACTCATTGGTGGGTGAATCCAGTGATGAATCTGTAGCTGAATGTGCTGCTGGAAGGTGAGATCTGGTTGGAAGAGGCAGTAACTGGGGGCCCAGAAGGGTGCATCTCCCTCGCCTGCACCTCTCTTCTTTCTCTGCTTCCTATTCGCCGTGATGTGAGCAGCTCTTCTCCACCAGACCCTTTGGCCAGACCCTTCCTCCCTTGGAGCCAGCAGACTGTGGACTGACTCCTCTAAAGACTGTGAGCCAAAATGAGCCTCTCCCTAAGCTGTGGGTGAAGAGCATTATGTCCAGTGTTGGGAAAGTGACCAAGACATAACATGACTAAAATCACTGGAAATCTTAGGGATTAAAAGTCAATGAAAGAGGAACTCTAACATTTTTAACACTTAAATCGAGGCACTTTGTATATATTATATTTCATATGCACTATAATATGTATTTTCATTTTGCTATCAAAGAAGCTGAAGTTAAGAGGACCGAGTAACTTGCCCAAGGTCTATTTACATGGTAGCAGAGGTAGAGTCCTGTCCCAGGGTTGACACTGTGGACTGTCCTCTTCATCCCTCTCCCAGATCAGTGTCAAGACAAATAAGGTGACAGGCAAGGTGGAGAATAATTCAGTTAGTCATGAAACCAATAAAAGTAAGAGTCAACTTCCTTGAAGCAAAGTCACTGCCTCACTTACAGCTGTGTGTTTGATTAGTCTGATTAAATGTACTGACTCTGCTTCCTTTCACGTGTACAGCATTAACTCCATGGTCATTTAACTCTGTTACATGTATTCAAGTATCTACCAGAGCAAAGAAGAGCTCTGGCCAATTCTTTGTCCAAGATACAACTGTGTGAAAAAGTTCCTTTTTGCTCTGGCTTTCCTGGTAGCTAAGTCTTTACCTGTTCATTTCAAATGAAATTTTCAGGGACTCACAGAATAGGAAGAATTTTGACTCCTAAAGATAAACCCTAAAGGCCAGAACAACTCTTTTTTAATGTATATCGTTTAATATTGTTTTACCGGAATGGGGGAAGTTAACAAATGACTAATAGCTCCTGTTGGACCCTTCAGAGTGCTAAGAGGAAGCCGTCTTGTCAAACGCAGCCCAGTGGACACAGCAGATAGAACATGTCAGCCTCACAGAGAGAGCCGCAGTCACGGGGCTCAGGGCACACCAAAAGCATCTCCTGGGCTTACTTACATATTGTGGTTTCATCGTTCAATCTCACATTCACTCAGCTGCACCCCTGTGCACCTACTGTTGAGAGGTGTCTCACCCGTAAGCCAGGAGGAGCATTGGGACACCGGGTTTAAATGTGAAATCAGCCAAGGAAGGGGCGGGGGAAGGTAAAGGGAAAGGGGAAGTGAAAGAATTAAGATGTCTTATGTAAGCTACTAACTACCCACAATGAATGTAATCATTATGTACTAAAGACATGTACTAATACAATTTTTAAAAATTAAGAAAAAGTTTTTAGTGCAAAATCAGGAAGTGCTTTGGCCCTTTTGTGTGAGAGTCTGCCCAGCACAGAATCAGCTGCTTCTATGGGTCTGCATTAAAAATGGGGAAGGAGCCCGCGCAGATTGGGGCTTATCGAATACCATGATGTGTAAGAGCTCACCTGCGTCATCTCACTGACTGTCCCCCGCCCAACACCCCTTTGAGGAGGGTCTTATCCGACCGAGATGCTGAAGCAGGAGACTGTTAGCCGCTGGGGCTTTTACACAGCTAGGAAGTGACTTGGCTGAGTCATAGCTGGTCCTGAAGAACTCCAAGGACCACATTCTCTCCACTTCACCAAGAGACCTCCTACCCATACAACCCTGATGGGCTATTCAGACTAAGAAGAAAACAAGAGTTATTAATGAGGATTTCCTAGAAGAACCCTGATTTGTGATGTGCTAAGCTGTGTTCCCTAGTTTAGCGATATCTCATTCCTGATCTTCCTGCTTCCAAGCCCAGATTCACCAGCTCACTTTATTCACTCACTAGAGAGCCAGCCCCAAATGCCACTGCCATTGTGTCACTCCCGCACCACTTCTATGTTGCTTAAATGAAAGTTTTCTAGGGCCTTCCCTTGCATAGGAAAGAGATCGAATAGGAGACTTGAAAATTGCTGAGAGGACAATGTTCTGTAGAAGGTCAAGAAGAGTCACCTCAATGTTACAAGACGGAGATTAACCTGGAAAGGAGGAAAGGAAACTTACCTCCTCTAAGATATGAAGAAAAGCTGAGAAATTGAATGTAAAGCCAAACTGTTGGAACTGGAATATTCTTAGAAGAGAATCTCTAACACAAGATGATATATGTGAAGACCCACAAAGATTCTCCACAGATGTATGATCTCTGGGTATCTGCCAAGAGTCATAAAGAAAATCTGGCACAAGAGATGAAAGTAACATTCTGTAATAATGAGAACACTCTCCTTGCTGGGATCCTGTGCTGCCAAAACACTGGGAAGTAATATTAATGCAGAAAACACTGTGAAACACCACCCAGATCTCTGGGAATTAAAGTCTTATCACCCAGCCACCAGCCCCTTCAAGCAAGCTGCGTTACTCTATGTCACACCATTCCAGGAAGCTCATATCTAGTGTCCGAGTGCTCTGGCGGTAAGAAGACCTTGTTATCTGACTTAACTAGAGAAGGGCCATTCTAGCTCAAGAGGTCTTGATGGGATTGTCCAAAGCCATTCCTTAGCCTACGTCACTGCTTAAATTCTACTGTCCAGTCCTGGGTCAGCCCTCTCCTCTTCACAGGTGTGGACCCCAAGGACCCTCCTCAATAAGCATTCTGCACACCAAATAGTCACCCTGCTCCCTTGGCAACCAACTTATAATAGCACTTTTGATGACCAGGGGCATAGAGCAAATGAGAAAGCTTGTGGCTAGGGATTTAGCTCAGTGGGTAGAGTGTTTGCCTTGCAAGCACAAGCCCCTGAGTTCAACCCCTAGCACCAAAAAAAAAAAAAAAAAAGCTTATGTTCCTGCTGTCATATCCTAAAATCACTCCTGCTGGGATTTGGATAACTGCGTAAGAAGGTCTGTTGAGTCAATGACAAAAATCTCCACAAGGATTTAGTCATAAAATTTCATGAGATCAGGTAGTTTCATCTTTACATGTACGCTTTCAAAAAAGACTTATTAAACACCCTTCTGTTACCAGGCTCTAGGGTGCTGGGGACTCCTTCTAGAGGTTCTTTCTAGATTCTTCTTGTGCTGAAGTAAGAACTGGACAAAACAAGTGTAAAAGATAGTGAGGTTTTACATTAATTAAAGGTAGGAAAATAAAATGCTCTGCAGAGCAAGTGTGGACCAATTAAAAGTAAGACAAGAAGTAGACTCTGCAGGGTAAGAGCTGACAACTGTGAAAGAGAGAACACAGTGGCCAAGACTTTAACAGCCACCTTCTTTTGTATCCACCACTCCTCAGGCTGAGGTCAGGTCTAGGCCATCCCATCAAAAACCCGCTCGAGTTCCGGCAAGAACTGAAGATAGAACTTTCTGATTGGTTCCAGGTACAGGGCTTGGTGTATGTCTCCTGGCTCTCCATGATTGATAGGTCACACCCACTTAGCCAGCCAGCTGGCCATGCCCTAATCTCCTGCCTCATTCCTAGGCGCTGTTCTAGGAGCTGGAGATGTAGAAACGAAAAAAAAGTTTGAGCTATTGTGGGACTGCCAGGTGAGTGGAGGGAACAGCCTCTACAAGAAAAAGCACTGTGGTGGCGGGATGAACACAGTATTTCATGGGTCCTCTGATGGCATGATCGGAGTTTCAAGATGGCAGAAGGAAAAGTGATCAGAAAGCGTGGAAACTACTGCCTTCACATGGGCATTCCGCCACAGGCACGAGGGGTGCAGACCCTGGAGCTAGACCACATGTGTCTGAATTGTGCCTTCGGTGCTTTCTCCTTCTTACTAGGTAAATGACTAAACTCTCCGGATCTCCGCTTTCTCCTTCATAAGATGGTGACTCTATTAGTCAGCTCAGGATACTCAACAAGCAGACAAAGACTGAGTCACTTAACAGAAATTTAGTTCTTACATTTCCCCAGGCTGGCAAACCCTAAGTGAAGGTGCTAGCAGATTTGGTTTTCAGTGAGGGGCTGGCTTCCTGACTTCCGGAGAGTGGACCTTCTCCCGTATCCTCACACAAGTGAGTGGGGGACAGGGACAAGCTCTGTTTTGTCTCTCTTCTTACAGGGACTATAATCCCTGCCAGTCAGGAGGCCATCACCTCCTCATTTAACCTTCTCACCCAAAAACTCCACCTCCAAACACTGTCACATCCAAGGTAGGGCTTCAACATATGATTCAGTTTACATAGTAATTCAAATAGCACTCTCCTCTTAGGACTGTTATGAGGATTAAAGGAGCCAATATACAGAGTGCCTAGACCAGAGGCTGCCACAAATTTAATACTCCCTTTGTAAGCACTTGCTGTAGTTATTAAAGTCACATGAGTGGAGTCAAACACTGGGAAATATCAAGCGTGTCAAGACCTCTCTTGCTGGAGTTGAGTTCCTTGGGGTCATCTTGTCTCAAAGGAAGGGGGAAAATGAGCTTATTCTTGACAATTAAGAACAGGTCTATTTTCATGCAAATATTGGCTTGGAGGGTCCCTTTGCAATCAATTATCCTAAGGTGAAAAACCTTAAACCTCACTTTCATCAGTCTTCCCTCTGCTTTCCCTCCTTTCTTTTGTGATCAAATGCCTCACAATGTTAGAAACACGTCTACTTAGAGGATTACTCTTGTTAGTGAGTCTTTAGCTTTTAATCCCACAGGGAACAAGCAAGTTGAAATATAAGACATCATAGAAAAAGAAGAATTTAGCAGGGTTAATCTAGCGGTGAGAGGTGAAAAGGGTGAAATGGGATCCAACCTCATTTCAATGAAAACACTAGTTGGTGTTAAGTGGGGCAGGCATTGGTTAATTTTTTTAGCCCATCAGTCACTTGGAATTGTGCACTAAAATAATACATTTTCTTCAGCTTTCATGCCTTCTTTACCTACAAAGTGCTGCAGTATGTTTTCTACTGAAGGCAGGCTGTTGGATTTAGTTCTGCATGCAGGAGATGTGGTATGAATATCCGTGGTTAAGTAAACAAATGGAGATTTCAAAATTCTTTAGGCTGAAAGCAACGGATCCTTCCTCCCTTTCTGGAATTCTTAAGTCTCGTTACTTGGTTGTTTTATTTAGTCTGCTGAATTCACTGGCAATTGTTGACAATGTGATTGTTTTGATGGTTGCCCTCTTAGTCATTTCCATCATTGTTAGACTATGAAGTTGACAGCAACATCCCGACCTCCTTGATTGGCCTTTCCGATCTTTCTATTCATTTCCTGTTTGGTCCTCTTCCTTTAGGAAGAGCAGGGACTGTTGTGATTAGAACAGTGAGAAGGAAAAAGTGTGAACGCACATTGTTGAGGGGGAAGGACAAACACGTACTCTTACATATTTCTTTTCAAAAATAACAGCTTTATTGGGCTAGAACTCACATAGCATGAAATTGATCTTACAAAATATTTAATTAGGTGGACTTTAGCATATGGTTGTGCAAACATTAGCACCATCAAAGTCCAGAACATGTTTGTCACTCCCTACTCCCTGTCTCCTCCCCCTGAGCACCACTAATCTACCCTCTATCTGTGTGTGTTTGCCAGTTCTGGATAGGTCATTATCCAGAACAGTGTATAAAGCTGAGTTCTGCCTGTGTAAAGAAAAGAGCATAAATGTATATGCATTTCTGTGTGTGTATATATGAATTTACATATATTCGTATGTATACACACGTATGTGTGGTTCAACTTAACAATTCTTTGATTTGTAATGCTCTGAAAGCAGTGTGCCTTCAGAAGAAACCATACTTCGAATTCTGATCTTTCCCTAGGCTGGCAATTTGGCGAAATATGGCCTGACACTCCCCTGAGACTCTGCCAGCAGCAGGGAGCTGCAGTTCCAAGTCAGCCCTGACACAGTGACAGTAAACCAGGGAGGCTGTCCACACACTATGTTGCTAAGCTATGGCCTTTGCTAGGTAAGGGCATTAAACGTGTTATTTCTTATAATAGTCTTAGTATACAATCTGTTTATTAGAACATAATCTCAAGTCAAGGAGTGTGTGTATGTGTGTGAGAGAGAGAGAGAGAGAGGAAGACAGACAGAGAGAAACAGAGACAGAGAACACAAGAAGACCATCTTTTTCTAATAGGATGTGTTGAAAGTACTAACTAACACTGGTTGGCTCCAGGGAGAGGCGCTGTGAGGCTGGGAACAGAGAAGGGGAGAGAGGGAGGCTTACTCTTCACTGTGTCTCTTTTGGTATTGTTTGAATATACTTAGCAGTGCACATACATCCTGAAAGATTAAAATGGGGACAGTGCTTTTAAGCAGCTCCATGAGCACAGTAGGATCTGGGGCTAGGCAATGAATGTCACAGGCTCCGCTCTACAGTTCTGTGCTCAGCTGCAGCAGCTGCAGTCTGACATACAGGGACAGAAGAGCATCTCCAGCTCAGCATGAGTATGTAGAACTTGAAGCTCCAAGCTGTCTGTTCTTATCTTTCTAGAGGCCTGTTGACACCTGTGCAGTATTTTTACCTGCCGATTAAAGGCAAACACAGACCTTTGATGTCAAGGATCAAATGGAGAGGTAGCTTCAGAGGTACCCACATCCCCTCCCCGGAGCACCGTCTCTCCCCAGTGGTCCCAGCCTCACATGCTTTTGGGGACCAGTTATGAGTCTGTATTTCCACCAGTGAGCTCTTTGGAAGAGGGCTGTCAAGGTCGGGTCTGGAACCCAGCCCATTATTGTCATGCGCTCCCCCCCACTTTTGGATGGAAACACTGACATTCCCTGTTTCCCTAGCTTCTCTCTGTATCTCCCAAACGCTGGCCCAAGGAAGAGAGAAGACATAGTCAAGGTCTCTGCCTCAACACTATGTTCTCTGCAAAGTCAAGGTCACTTTCAATTTTGGTTTCAATCAGAGTTCATTTCCTCCCACTAGTGTTGGGATGAAAGTAAAACATGAAGTGTAAGACAGATTGTGTCGCTTTTATTTTTAAAGGGGTGTTTAACTATGGAAGGGATGACTAATAATATTTCGATACTGCTCAGAATGGCTTGCTATTATTTTCAGCTAGTAAGAAGTGAGAAATCTCAACTCCATAGCCAAAATCTTATGCATTTTCCCCAGCTGTACAAGTCTTTCTATTGATATCCAGGATACAAATGCCAATGCACATCATATCTTAAAATTCACCTGTATTTACCTGACACCTTTTAAGATCTCTCTGCAAATTACCTCAGTAACCTCTGGCATCAAAGCCTGATGAGAATGTGTGGAGTTTTCCTCCCTGTTTGAATAACACCTATTAAGACAGGTAGCAATTAAGAACAAATCATAATTTTTAAACCTTAAGGGAAGCTACTGCAGCACTGCTGAAAACACACAGTTATTGGAATGTTCACTACCACCTACACATCATGTGATTAGTAATTAAACAGCAAACCCCAGTGGCCTTAAAACTAAACCACTCCTAAAAGTAAGTCGTCATGTAAGCCACACTTTCATTCACATATGGGAAACACCATCCTCTCTGCACTGTCACAGGCCGCTGCCTTGCCAAGCACTAACTCACCTACATGGTTTTAGGTAGATGGGCAGTTGGTACCTGGAGCATCACTGGGTTCCAGACATGCCAGAAGAAGCAAGTGTTCCTATGCTGCATCTCCAGCTGCTCCTTAGGCCAGAGAGATCAACGGAAGCCGCTATCCATTCCTCACCAAAGTACTTGGCCTTGAGAACAATAAGGAAAGGAAATTTGCCAACACTGACTTCACGGGTGTCTTAACATTAACATTCTTTTCTGAAATCCCAGCGCTGAAAGAAAATCAGGTCTAAATCCTGCCCTCTGCAAGTGCCACTGCCCTGGAGCCTAGTAGGCTTATATCTGGCTGCACATTTTTAAATCACATGGAGGAGGGAGGCAAAATATACCAGAGTCAAGGCCTCACCCCAGAGACTCTTGATTAATTAGTCTATGTTGTACCTGAATTAGCACCCTTTAATCCCTCCCTAGGTGTTTCTAAAGTACAGCCAGAAATGGAAACCACCAGAGTTCAGCACAAAGCTTCCTCATTTCTCAGTAATGTTATGGCTAATAACTCCTAAAGGGCATTTATCTTTTGTACCTGAGGCGAATCATCTCAATGGGTTGTAATAATTGATTTATTTCTCCTATTTACCCATATTTGACAAAGAGCAATGAGTAAATAGGCAGAAAGAAAAAAGTACCTACTACAATCAGAAACAATGACAATATTTTATTGTCTTTCCACCTATATTTTTTCTTATATACATGAAGTGTGTATTTTCAAAACTGAGGTCTTTTATGAGAAACCTAAAGGGTAAATGAGGAGCATAATGGAGGATAGATATTGAGAAGTAAGAAGAACATGTTCAAATGAGAGGGGAACAGGGGAGGGTGGAGGGTGAAGGAAAGAACTGAAAAGGAAAAAAGAGAATGGAAGGAAAAAATGGAAAAAAGCTTTTGTAAATGGGGAGAGGGAGAAGGGCTGAAGGGAGGGAAGGGGGAAAAAAGAATTAAAATATGTCATATACAGGTATAAATTTCCTATGATGAATGTGATCAATATGTGTGACAAATACATACTAATAAAAAAAGAAAGATTTTTTTAAATGAAGGTTTTTCTAGGGTAGCTCCCCATAAACTTCTATTGTCCTTTAACAATACACTACAGGCAAATTTCCATGTCTGTGGCCATAGATTTGTATCCTTTTGAAAGTTTCACAGCATCTGAGTGTATGCAACCTGGGACTTCACCAACCCTTTCTATTAAGGTTGGGCATTTGTGTTGATTCCTTGTGGAGCTTTGTTGTTTGGAGCTTCTTTGCTTTGTTTTGTTATGGTTTGCTATTATAAACAACATTGGAATAAATAAAAAATTTTTTTGTGGATTGACCTATTTCTTTAAGGTATATATCTGAAAGTAAATTTTCTGAGTCAGTGTAAAGGGGGATGTTAAGAATTCTGATGCAGGGACAAGTGTTAAGAATTCTGAAACAGATCCTTGCTGGAGGAGCAGCACCCATGCCCCACATGAGCAAGTAGGCCCCTGGCCCATTCACAGCACCCCTGACGAAAAGGTGTGATCTCCCAGAACTCCAAGCCAGCTCTACATTCTACTTCCTCATGGCATGGGGCATCAGAGGTGAGGACTAACCAATTGACCTGATCCTGGACTAGGACAGAGACCAACCAACTAGATGTCATGACTATGAACATTACATCCAACAACTCACTCCAACTGGTGTCCTGTGGTCTACATCCAGCTGAGACCAGAGGACTAATTGCGTTCCCATCTACCAATGGGAACAAGGACAGCAACCACAATCTAGGAGGAACGGACAGAGGCATTGCTGGTGAAGGAAGGAGAACTCTAAAAACTGTAGCTGCTAAAGCTAGGCATAAAAGGTCATGACTGGCTGGGTCCAAAGACTGCAGATCTTGGAAAGAAACCACTCATTCAATAACACAGCAGTTTTTCTTTGACTCAATTCAAATTTTTTTTTCTGTTTTGTGTTATTTGTGTCTTTTATTCATCAAGTTTTTCAGGATTTGAATTTTCCTCCTTTTTTACCTCTTTTAGTTTCTATTCTCTCTTTATGTTTTTTCCTTTCAATTTTATTTCTCTTCTCTTCCTTTTCTTTTCTATTTTTGCTCTCTGTTTACCTTTTTTCTTCTTTTTTGTGTTTATTCCTCTGACTGTTCTCTTACCACTATTTATTTTAATCCTCAATAGGAGCTCCATCTCCATTTTCTCGTCTCCTTCTCATATTCCACTGATTAATTTTTCAAATTCAGCTTCTTTCATTCCCTGGATCCCCACCTCTATTTTGACTAGTATAACTACTGGATAGCTAGTTAAATTTATGCTATTGCTATTGAGTACTGTTCCATTCTTAGTAGAGGAAATATTGTTCCATTTAGTAGATGTTTACTGTAGGTCAATAGTACATTAATATTTGGTTGTCTTAGTGTTCATACTATAATTATAGATCTATTTTCTACAGTTAAGGGTGGTGCTTTCTCGATCCTTAGGGATGTCAATATTTAGTTTGTATCTGATGCTATAATTGATGCTGATTTTGGTACTACAATGTGACATAGATGGTGTTATTAATTGGTTTTGATGGGATGCCCTTGTCTGGATTGCTTTATAGTCATTAGCAATACTGTACCCATTTCTGGAAAACTGGATATTGGAACAAAATGCTGAAATCTCCCATCTCAAAGAAACAGAGGTGGTTGGGACCTGGGACAGAGGCAAAGGCCAATAGTTAGCTATACACAGAGGACATCACTGAAAAACAAACATTAACTAAAGAGGCCTACATATTATAAAAATCTTTCTACTACAGTCAACCAGAGACCTCAACACAAAACAAACAAACAAGCACAAACATGGCAAGATAAGCAAACAAAATGCCTCCCCAAACTCCCAACTTCTGAAGAACTGATTCATGGGACATCGAAGGAGAGGAAACCAAAAGCCACACACCCAAATTATTTGAAAGGATATCAGGGGAGGTGGGAGGAACAGATCAATCAAGCATTTAGAAAGCTCACAGAAGATATAAATAAAATTAAGATGCAATAAAAAGAGTCAAATAAACTGATCAGTGACTCTACAGAAAGCACCAATAAAAGGCTAGAAGAACTAAAGAAAATGATGCAAAGTATGAATGACCAACATAGAAAAGAAGTAGAGTCTGTAAAAGGGCACCAAATAGAAATTCAGGACATTAAAAATTTTATTGAAAGTATGGACAGCAGAAGTAACCAATTTGAAGACAGAGTCTCAGAAAAAAAAAAAAAGACAAGGCTGTTGTCAGTGACCAATAATAAGAGATAACTCAGATATGAGAATACATGAAAACTGGACCTAACAGCTCCTAGATGACACAAAGAAGTCTAATCTAAGATTAACTGGGATTAGTAAAACATCTTTACTGAAATAATAATGAAAAAACCTTCCTGATAAAGGAAAAGAATTTAACATGTAGATAAGTGAATCATACAGAACCCCAAAAAGCCACAATTACAAAAGAACTTCACCATGTGACAGTCAAAAATCCTGGAAATCCAACACAAGAACAGAATCTTAAAAGCAGTTAGAGAAAAACAACAAATCACTTACAAAGGAAAACCTATTAGAATTAAAGTAGACTTCTCATCACAAACCTTGAAGGCCAGGAGAGCTGGGAGTGAAATGTTTCACACTATAAAAGAAAGCAATTTCTAACCTAGGCCAATATGTCCTGCAAAACTATCTTTCAAACTTAATGGAGAAATAAGATACTTTCATCATAAAGAGCATCTAAAGAAATTCATGACCACCAAAGCAGCACTCCAAAACATTCTCGAGGATACTCTAGAAAGAGACAATGAAGCTAACAATGATAAAAAGTTCTAATAGAATGAATACACCACATAGAGTGAGCAGTTGAGTAGAAGGGAAAGATAGGGAATTAGCAAAAGAGAAATAAGGCAATGAGAGGAATAAGTCAGTATTTTTCATTAATAACTCTCAATGTGAATGGTCTCAATTCCCTGATTAAAAGACACAGACTGGCAGAATGGACCAAGAAACAAAATTCAATGGTGTGCTGTTTAAAAGAAATATGTTTAACCCAAAAAGAAACAGATTAAAAATCAAAAGATTGAAAACAACATTACATGCACCAGGAATGAGAGATGGATACCATACTCCGGGCTCCTCTGAAGAAATGTGGTATCAGTTGTCAGCAGCAGTTTATTCCCTGTCTCTTTTTAGATTGGGCCCGTCAGTCAAGAGTTCTTTTTGCTGTAGTTTGCAGGATCGAAAAATTCAAAGGTCACAGTGTAGACCAAGTTAGGTCTAGGCTGAAGGAGACTCAGCAGCGTATTAGTGTATATAGAGAAGAAGGAGCTGCCTGGCTTTGCAGGAGCGTCTTGAAAGCAAACGCATCACTGATCTGCAAGTTCAGAGTGAAGCGATGTAGTGGAGTAAAGCACAATCCACGCGGTCTGGTCATTTTGCGCTTGCAACCACACGTTATTGTCACCCTGAAGTCACTTCAGGTACCCTTCTGTCGTAAAGAGGAGACGTCCTCTGATGCACTCAGAGCTTCACCATGACAGGAAGGACTGAAAACCCTGCACGGGGCGCTGTGGAGTCTGACTCGTGTTTGTTTGTCTTCACCGGAGTGTTGTCCTCTCTCACGGGCTGAGGCGTTTCACACACACGACGGGCACGAGTTTCAGAGGCCAGAATCATAGAGATCATTAAAATATTTGCATATATTTTTAGTTTAAAACTTCAGTTCAAATGCCACTGGAAATATATCTATATTGCAAAGTTTGTTTTAGTCCCAGCTGATACAATTCTTTCATGATTGTCAGAGCAAATTTGGATTTCCACCTCAACAAACTCTGACATCACGAGGACACAAAAGATTTTGCTCAGACCTAAACTGTGCCTGAAAAGAAGTTTTCTAAGCTCTTTTTGTCCTCTCTGTGAGTAGAAATGACACACTGTTATGCCATTTAACCATAATTTGTTGACATCATTTGAATAAAAGTCATTAAGGAATAAGATTGTGTTTGTTTCTTTGAATGAAAATGTGCTGGTTCAAATTTAGAAAAATATTTCCTACAGGAGCTCTGAAAAAGATGATCACGTGTCAGATTTTGAAATGGTGAATTACGGTCACGTTATTTCTACCATATTTTATGAAAGAAAAGGATTCTTTGACTATTTAATGAGTGTTGGGGCTTTGGGACCATAAAAAGAATTGGAATAAGGGAATTCCAGAAGAATCCACCCATTGATTTCCTTGTCAAGTAGGAATCAGAGGAGAAACCCTTTATCAGTGACACGGAAAGCTGTCTTCTTGTCCCTGTGGAGACTGTGTCAGTTGGCGGCTGGTTCTTCGGAGATGATTTGGCTTTGCAGAAGCAAACACATTGAGATAAAATTTGTCAAAGCTAAGTATTTTCAAAAAGACTCATTTATTAATTAAGAAAAATATCTTATTGATGGCAATTTATACCTGGCCTGGTGGGATTACTTTAATTTGATCATTTTTAACATCTCCATCTCCCACGATCTGAAAAGAGCCTGAGGTGACCGGTTCTGGGTGCACTGGTGGCGCTGACCGTAGACCGCAGCTGACCAGCCTGGTGGATGTTCCCTGCTTTTGTCTGGATCACCGGCCACCACTGTGAGACATAATGGTTAATGTGGGGACAGCTCATTAAATGAACTATTTCTCAAAAAACAACAATAGCAATTCTGATGCATGGCACGAAATATTCAGGTATGGCTAGAAAATGTCTGTCTCTCTCCCTGCCTCCATTACTGCATTAGTTATTTTTTTTAAAATCTATGTCCTATTTGGTAAGTAAAAAGTGATACCTATTTGTTTTTATTTTCCTGTTACTGGAGTTTGTGCTCTACCATTGAGCTAAATCCCCAGCTCACTCTTTCTTTTTTCTACTGGGATATGATCCTGTTAAATTGCCTGGGCTGTTCTTGGCCTTGCAATTTTCCTGTGTCAGTTTCCTAAGTATTGTCTGCCTGTTTTAATTTGTTTAGAATACTAGTGAGTGTGAACATTTTTCACCTTTTTTCGTTTGAACATTTGAATGCCTCCTCTTCCACACGTCTTATTCATGTTCTTTGCTCATTTACTTAGTGGTATAATTTTTCTTATTTATATGTTAGCATCAGTTGTTTATCAAGTCTTTCAGTTTTTCCACAATTTGTCATTTGGAACCGCTTAAATATTTTTTTTCTTAAATTTTTTTTTAAGAAGGAACTTTCATCCTGTGAATTCTGAATAGCAGTTTTGTTATATAGTTTTAAATCTTTACAAATGCAATTTTATCAATCTTTTTCCAATATGGTTTTCACTTTTTATGCCATTCATTGGTAACTTTTCCCTAAAATTATCTATTTACCCAGATTTCCCAATACTTTTGTGTTTTCATTTTTATATATTTAAATCTTTCTGCCACTTAATTTCTTTTTTCCTGGAGATTAAACCCAGGCCCTTCACGCTGAGTGGCATTCTTGTTTTATTTTTATTTATTTATTTATTTTAATTTTGAGATGGAGTCTCATTGGTTTGCTAAGTTAGCCAGGCTAAGCTCAAACTTGCAATCCTCCTGCCTTAGCTTCCCAGGGTTCTGGGGTTGTAAGCACTTACGGCACAAACATGCTTGGCTGAACTTTGAAAGCATAAATATGATCACACTATTCTCTGTCTTTCTTAAATCTTTGTCTGTCTCCCCATTGCTTAGAATTCAATTCCTTCAAAGCTGTAACAGTATGTTGTCACCCATTAGCTTGCACACCTTTTCATTTTGGCTCACAAAGTTTTTTGGTTTGTTTTTCTTCCTGGCTACCTTATAGGACTGTTCATTTCCTCTATAGATAGTCTATTACTTCAAGTTCCTTGAGAGGACCAAAATGGCCTTGATAACCCCAGCATACAACTCAGTGCCTGGAGGAAAATACATACTCGTTAATATTTGTTGAAAGAATGAATAACACATTACTGCCCCTGGGTATCCTCCTCCTATCTCAGGGCCTAATAACCCTTCCTTCTGTAGTTCTTTAAACACATCCTGTCATTATGGCATGTTGGGCCCACACCTATCCACAGGACTGATCAGGCTCAACGCACATCTGATTCTTCACTCTTTGGCAAGAGTGGGACCATATAGTAGGTACTCAGTCTGTGCTCTTCAATTCCAATGACTAAATTCTGATGAAGTCTCCCTAGCATACAATTCTGTCTTTAGTGTATTCTTGTATTTAGGAGACCAGAGCTGTCTTTAAACAAGCACCTAAATTATTAGGTGACAAAGTACAGGCTCAGGGAAAACTTGCAGTCTGCCCTGGGTTCAAAACTGTACACCAGGTGAAGTGTCTCAGCAATGGTGGAGTCCTGGTAGTAGTGCCCTCTGGCGCCCCCTCCTGGACACTACACATCGTATCATTAGGATCAGAACATCCGTCACTACAGCCCTTTGCCGGGATAGGTTTAAAATCACTTCAGAACTGGTAAAGAATAATATAGTGAGCTAACCAACAATTTTTCTCAAAAAGTGTTCTACCAAAAATGAATACGTTTCCTTTCAACAAAGGAAGAAAATTGAGTTACTTGTACTGCTGTCCTTGGCTGCCTTTAATTTAGGCACCTTACAGGGTTTTGTTTTTCATCCTTCAACATATTTTCCTGTTTTTATATACTTTAAGAGCTTTATCATGTAAAAGCCTCCATCATGGTCCCTCCCTTTCATTACAACCACCTCAAGTCCCTTCAGTTAACAGTGTCCACTGTAAATAATAGGAATAAAAACACTTCCTTTGTCTCAATTCCTTCTGCCCAGAGTGCTTAAAGTGTGAACAATGTATCCTGAGGTTTTAAGAAGGAATAGTACTGAAGCCCTTTAAGATGGTTGTGTTACAAATTGGTTCTGCTTAGTAGCTTGGGACAGAATTGGCGTTTTCTCTGGATGACATCAGTGATCATAATCTCCGACACTAACCGATCCTGGGCCTGTGATTTTATAGTGCTCTAAGCTTCACTTTCCTTATCGGCAAAGCAACAAGGAAGGTGGGTGCATATGATCTCCGAGGTTCCCTCCCACCCAGAACTGTATCTAATCATCTTTTCCAGGAAGATAGGAACAAAGACCACCCAGATAGCACAGGGAGGGGGCACCATCTATCCTGCGATCAGGCCCTGTAACCCAACCTCCTGTCAGTCACCTGCTGCAGATCTGGTGCAGGCCAGGGATTCCCAGCTCAGTCACAGGGACACCAGACTGCCGAGGGGCCTGCTCTTGCC